>APFE030458243.1:192834-238251 GCA_000404065.3 Pinus taeda
TTCCTCATTTTCCGAAGAAGTTAGATAAAAATGTCATAGTGCACAATGAAGCAGTGTCAAGTTAGTGGCTCAAGTCATTAATTGACAAGAGGATGGATCATCTACAACACAAATGACAGGAGGAAGGCATCAAAAGCATGGACAACACCATGATTTCTTATGTAAAGGAGACAAATGTGTTGGTTGGTATGGACATATTTTTTATTTGTGTACTTTATAAAACTACAAACTTGTATTTATGTAAGAATTGAAGGTTATAGAGTATGGAGAGGATGCATAATGTATTGGTTGGTATGGATGTAAGGGTTTATTTGTTTACAAGGAGAAAAAAGAAACTATAGCCTCTAGAAGTGATTCATTATGTCCATCTAAACAAAGATATGATATGCAGATCCATGATGGAAAGATAATAAATTCACACAAGCATCCAATGTATCAAACATTGACACTTGAATATGCAATACCAAGATTTCAAGTGGTATCAGACCTGGGCATGGGCAAGTTTGTAATCTTCTTCAAAAATACCAAATCAGGCTTCAATTCCAAATAAGGGGTTTGATTTGTGTCTTGTTTGCTTCATGTTTTTAGAACTCATGGAAAAGTCGGCTGTGCAGCTGGTAACAGAGTTCATAATTGAAGCATTAGAATAACTAAGAATGCATGTTTCAGGTTGACTTGGTTCAAAAGAAACAGGTTCAGAAAACTGCACGTCAAGATGCTATGAACCCAAGAGCTTTTTTCTTAAATATGAACACCGTAAATAAAATTAGATTTGTTTTGATCATATCACAGATCTAACATTTGAGAATATATTTGAAGAACAATTTAGATTGATGTCCAAAACACTAATTCATTCCCAAATTGTGGTGTGTATACATCATTGTTACAGCTTAGTCTACAGTATTAGACCAATTACGTGAGAAAATACAGAAACATTGCAGTAAAAAGAACCAACAATTCAATTTGTTGAACAATTATAGAGCCATGTGAATTAACTCGACATTCCATGTCAAAGTTCAAAATTTCATGAAACTTCAGGAGAGTAGTGGCATATAATTGATCTTTTACTTTTGCATTGATGAGGGCTCAAACATTCCTCGATGCTCATCAAGCACCCATATTTTTAATATTGCACTGATGAAGGCTCAAACTTTCCTCAAATTTTGCGGGCACCCATGTTCTCAATGTACCTAGAGCTTTCAGATAAAGTCAGCAACTCGTCGTAACAGGATTACAGCGACTTGATCAATACCATTGTTTTTTCTATTTATTTCCGTCCAAACCAAGTCTTTACTAGAGAACGTCATTTTGCCTTTGAGGTATTGCACCTCAAGATCCATGATATATTTCCATTTCTTTCGCTTGCCCATTTTGAACTGATCTGGTCAAACAATATGCAAGGACATCAAAACCAAAATTTCAATCTTGGCAAGTTATCCAACATATATATAAATATAAAACCTCTTTTATGCTTTTTTTGAGGTCTAAAATATCAATCACTCAATAATGACAAAAATAAATAGCACAAAAGGATGCAAAAATTTTGGGATGCAAGCATTTCCTTTAAGATGTTGCTTCTTGACTCATTCACTTTGAACAAGGTGTTCCTTAAAGGAAATATTTCTTTGACAACACGAACAAACGAAATCCAATGAATGTTGGCCATGTTTTTTTAGAGTGACCATTTGCTCAGCAGGACTAGACTTGAATGAAAGGGCTTTCTACAGTGTATGTTTACATCACAACTCTACTAGTAGCCGGTCCTCAAAGATTCTCAGTGCTACCATAATATATGTGAAATTTATATCAGGTAATTATTACACTCACATTCCACTACCCGTGGCAAAAGAGATGTATTAGAACAAAGAAAAGGCAATGAAATCTTCAATACCAACACAAACACCAAGAGAACTAATGAAAGTGATACGGTCTGGCATCATCCCTACCCTCAACATTTGGGAAAAATAACCAAGTACCTTCTCCCCATCCCTAGTGTTTGCATATCCTGCAATGATTAAATTCCAAGAAACCAAGACCTTCTCAGGCATTTCGTCAAACATTTGGCAAGCAAACTCAATTACACCCTATTTAACATATCCTGTAATAGCATTCCACTCATATATTTTGTTAAACACTTGGCGCACATCATTGACACTTCCACATTTAGCATACATGTTGATGATATTGTTTTCTACAAATACATTTGGCTCTAACCCACTTTTTATCATATGGGTATGGATCCACTTACCCTCTACCAAGGCTTTTGTGTCAACACATCCCTGCAAGAGACTGGCATAGGTGACATACCATACCTAAAGGTCCCCACAATACAAAAGTTTCATGGCCTCCTTTCTCAGCCTCACCGAAGCGCCTAGAATGGCCAAGAAGGTCAATCATGCAGGAATAGTGGTTTGTTTTTGGGGATGATACAATGGTCTCAAGTCATAGATTCAAAGTATAAACATTCAATGTTCTATACCATATTTGGTCATATTTATTAACAAATTTTGCCTAAATCCAATTAGAAATTGTTGGAATTGCAACTTTCAGCTGATGAATCCACACAATTCCAGTGTTTTAGGGGTTTTTCATGGAGCCAAATCTATTTATGCATTAAAAAAGAAAACCTATGCATATTTGCACCTCTTGTTCTCACTACTTAGTGAGAAAAAGCCTAATCCTTGTTTTGTTCATTCATGTTTATAATTGAGAGATATCAAACTATCATAACACCATGCACTGACTGATTTCTAGTCACAATCATTCCTTGAACCCTATGCTACATTCCATGCCCTAGTTCAATCAAATCACTTGCTATGTGTGCGTATCCTCAGGAATCATGGAAAGTATTTTAATTTTATATCCTAGGAATTCTAGAAACTATTTTAATTCTATTCCTCAGGAATCCTATCCTGTCATTCAAGGGCTGGAAGCTTCATAGTTCTAATCATTATAAGAAGAATTTTAATTGTGGTTCATTCCCCATTTAAGTCTACCATTCCTAGAAAATGTTGTTATGTGTCTTCTTTCGTGATTCATATTTGCTATAATTTACATGATCTTTTGGTAGGCATACCAATTATGCATGTTGGGGCTCTTTCTACATCCGGATTCACCTCAAGAAGTTTCTTTTTTAATGGCCAGCTAGATATGTTTACTCCGGGTTCTTCATCTGGGCTATATCCTTCCATGTCATCTTGAGAAATCAGCATGCATTGGTTTCCTTATAGACTCCATAATACATAAGCCCAATAGTGTTTTAGACATTAATTTTGCCCTTAACCTATCTGAAAAATAAATAAAATCAACTCTTCCTTTTGCTATTACAAATCTGAAATACATTGGAGTAAGTATTAGCATTCAGATTTGTTGTCCTAAGCCTCATCCTCTATTCATTTTGATTACCATTTGATTGGATTATGCTACCGTAGGGTTATGCACCTTGTCTCGGAGGAGGGACCACCTAAAGTGAGAAGAAGGTTGTTATTGCTTTGCCACAACATGTGCAGGTTTGGGACATAAGAACTTGAGCAAAGGTCATAGCTCATGAGAGCCTTGTTATCAGAAAAATCATTTCAAGCATCCCTCCATTTTTGTTAGTTCTAGTGGCACCCTCCTTTTGGTTTTATGAAAGTATCTTGTCAACTATTTTCTTGATATGTAGATTTACAACTGCACTATCAACAATTTCCTTTAGAATTTGTGTCAGTTTTGATAAGATGATAACATCTATTTTATGGTATATACTCCGGAGTTTATTTTATTTGCAGAATATTGAAGAGGGTGAATCCTATCATGTTGTTTTGTGGGTAAGGTCTACTGGGCCAGTTAATCTTTCAATTTCTTTCACATCTTCATATGGACTCAACATTTTGGCTGCTTCGAGTATCATGTAAGTCAATTTCATACCAAAATATTTGGTTATTCTACTTATATAGTTAAACAATAAGAGTAAGATTTGCAGCTGTGAAGAGACACTAAATTAATTCACATGATTGAGCTAGAAGTATTATTAGACTTGTTCCTGTATTGAGGATGCATATATTTTTCCAGTGCTAGAAATTTTGAAATTCAAGACTGGATAAAAAAGGAGTTCATTTTAAAAGCTACAACAATAGATCATTATGCTAGGCTTTCCTTGACAAGCTCGAAGAAGGGTATAGTCTGGTTTGATCAAGTTTCTGCCATGCCTGTAGATACATTCAAGGTATGTAATTTACGGAGGTTCTATCTTTTGCTATTACTTTCCTTGAATCCTAGGATTCCTGAGGATACACACACATATTCCTGCATTGGCCAGAAATTTTAGTGCTACTTTCCTTGAATCCTGGGAAATGTGTTAAATAGTTTCATGAACATTGCAGTCACCATCTTTAACTATATTCCAGTTTATCTCCACTTCAGCATAAGCAGAAAAAGTGGTGGTTTTCAAGGGGGGAAGGGGGGAAGAAAAGTTACCAACTCCTGGAAGCAAGAAAGCAAATTGCTTGAATTTGAAACGAAAACCTGTCCTTCCAAATCTGAAAAATCTTCTTGAATTACTTCAAAATTCTCCCTAGAATATCCTCCATACAGCTATTCTTTAGGGATAGCATGAGTAATGCTACATGCTTCATCTTCTCCACATACCACAATATGAAATTCCTCTTCTTCAATGCTTTCCTTTGTAAAAATTGCATTATCATGAGGAAATAAGGACACATCCCCTGCCTCTCTAGCTACGGAGAGAACATGAAAATAAGTCCTTTATATCACAAGTTAGCTTAGTCAAAACTTCATCCAAGGAGATTGTTTCATGTATATAATTATGTAATCACAAGTCATTTCAATGCAATTTTGGAGTGAACTTCACTTGTGTTTGCGGTATTGGTTTGTTTGTTTGCACAAGTAAGCTCTTGCAACCCTCTACTTGGCAATGTGGGGTCTGAGAGGCCTAGTGCAGAGTATAAGGCTTCTTCAACTGGATGGGTGAACCGGAGAAGAATGGTTGGACCTAATTGTTATATGATTATATGATTCAAATACTGTACCTAATAATTGTTATAGGATTTTGTTATTTAATAGTATTTAATCAAATTGTTATATGATTATATGATTCAAATTATTATACTAATCTTTAGTTCACACACAAAGAAGTCTCATTCACCAGTGAATTTAGTGTCTAGATCATCATTATTTCATCAGGTACCCAAATCTAGAACAAAACTTGATCTTTCGAATTTCTTTGAACGTTAGTGCGGGTAATCCATCAACTCTGAGTAGTAATGTAAAGGTGCAATTAATTTAGATGGTGTATTGAATATGGACATAGAAAGAACTGTATTCTATAACTCAAGTGAGGGTGAGGCAATTCAATCAACTCGTCTGTGGGAGAGTTGAGTATGTACATCAAACTACATTCAAAAGCCTAAGTCATGGGTTTAGGGTAATCCATCAACTCTTATGTGGGGGGGTTGTATAACACTATGTGCTCCAACCTCAAGCCCTGCAATATGCATATCAGACCATAGTTTAGACTCTAGATGGATCTGTGCTAGTGCATACAGATACACGCACAATCCTACTGGTTACTTGAATAATGCAGGAAGAAGATTAAAACAAGAAAAAAAAACTCAGTGAAGGAATGGATCTAAAATGATTGCTTGACTAATGCAGAGATTAAAAATTCAAGAGGATAATGGATCTCAACTGGTTACTTCAATAATGCAGAGATCTAAAAGAAAAATAGTAATAATAATCAAGAGCACGACTCTCACATTAGGTATATATATATAAGACTATGTGGCTAAAACATCAAATCTCTAGTTACCAAAAGTGAAATACACCTGAAGTCATTGGCACTAATGGAGAAGCTGAAACTCACCATGCCCAAATGTTCGGTCTATCTGAGTTTTGTCTGGTCAGGTCTGTTTTTGTTTTGTTTGATCTGTATTTGTATGCGTGAGGTGTTGTGTGGTACTGGGAGGTGGAGGCAGACATTATATCAATTCATTTTTAAATCAACAGGTGCTAAAAGGATTCAATCCCATCCCACATCCTTCTCAGGTATGCAAATTTCTGTACCTATAATCTATTTTCATTGAGTTTCATTTTTTGAAGCTTGATAAAGATTTTAGATTGGGTTGTAATGTAAGTGACCTACATTACATTAGAAGATTGAATCAGAATTTTAACCGAATTATACCACTGATTTCCAGCAAACAGCTTCAATCAAAATGCATGCAGGTGAGGTCAATCAAAATGTAGTTAAGGCGTGTCCGTAATCTCAAGTAAAACTACAATATAGATGAATGAACTTGAACCTGAACGTCACGTCCCCTAGGTGGTGAGCTGCAGAGCGGAGGAATTGCCCGGGTCGGAGTTTTATGCTGAGCTATAAGCGCTGAGTTGAGCAGGAAGGTGAGTGAGCTGCAGGGGCTGAGTTGAGTTGGTTGGGGGAGCAGCCCGCAGTTTCCAAATTCCTCCATTTCGAATTGGAAATTACATTAACTCTCTGCGGTGGCAATTCTGTCAGACCAGCTTCGATTCCATCAAATCAGGAAATTAATGCAGAGTGGTGGCTGGAGGGTGGTGGAGCTAGGGGAGGGTGGCGGAGGGTGGAGGGATTGCCGATGGACAGAGCCAGACGTTTGTTCCAGCGGTGACGGAAACCGGGCAATTCCTCCGCCTAGTTAGACTACTCCTTTCCAAATTCCTCCATTTTGAATTGGAAATTGCATTAACTCTCCACGGCAGCAATTCTGGAAGACCAAATCCGATCCGATCAAATCAGGAAATAATGCAACGCAGTGGATGGAGGGTGGAGGAGGGCGGAGGGATTGCTGACGGCCGAAGCCGGACATTTTTTTGGATGGCAATGGAAACCAGGCAATTCCTCCGCTTAGTTAGACTACTACGAGTGGATAACGTTGGCCATGATAGATGCCTCAATTATCATATATCGATTATTCACGTATCCCACGTTCCTCGCTCTTTCATAGATACCTCAAGTCTTTTTAGGCTCTCAACCTACAT
Organism: Pinus taeda; assembly: GCA_000404065.3. Classification (NCBI taxonomy): domain Eukaryota; kingdom Viridiplantae; phylum Streptophyta; class Pinopsida; order Pinales; family Pinaceae; genus Pinus; species Pinus taeda. The sequence continues at coordinate 199,849 of APFE030458243.1, forward strand.
ATACAGAGGCCATGCCAATGAACAACTCAAGAAACTTTGCTACCTAAAGTATTTACAGGATCGATGCATAACCGCTCCAATAGAAGATGAGTGTTAGTTGACAGCTATTAAGTAGGGTAAGATTCCTAACCTTTTTGTTAATAATTTTTTGGGTTGCTTTGAGGTAATGCGAGACTACAATTAATTTTATTATTTTTATTTTTATTGGTGTGAGAGGTCCTAGTTGTTATTTAGTGTGATATTTTATCCTTGATTTATATGGAATATAAGAATATAAGTTAACAAATTGGATTTTCTTTAGATGCTAGGTAAGTATAATGATTTTTTTTTGTTTTTTATATGAAATATAAGAATATAAGTTAACAAATTGGATTTTCTTTAGATTTGAGGTAAGTAAAATGATTTTTTTTTTGTCTTTTTCTTTTTCTAAAAAAATCTAATTTAAAAAAAAAAAACTAAAAAATATTGTAAACACAACAACCACATTAAACTGAATTAGATTTGGTTACTATGAAATTTATTGAGAAATCAAATTTTCATCACTAAACCAAAATTTAAAGTAACCAAATGGAAATTTAGAATAAAGAAATACTCAAGCTAAAATTTATGTATTTTTGGCTATTTTGAGAGAACTTATATAGAATCTCTAAAACTGCATAGAACCCTTGTGATTTTCTCTAGCAAGTTCACTAAATTGAATTGGATCATCCATTTCTAATGCTCAAATCCTATAAACAAATATTTTCTATTAGAAGGTTAGGATGCATGAATCACCTAAAACTGATATAAATAAAGATCAAATTAGACACTAAACATTACTAAACAAAATTTACTTTCATTGTTCTTAAATTGTATCATCCATTTCTAATGCCTAAATCCTATAAACTAAGATTTCCTACACAAAACTAAAATGTATGAATCATCTAAAAATAATCTAAATAAAGATCAAATTAGAGACTAAACATTACTAAACAAAATTTACTATCATTGTTCTTTGACACAAAAACACACCAATCTTTACTAGCTAAAAAAGACACTATATATATAGACTAATACATCTACCGAGCATTTCAATCCATATCCTCACAAGAAAAAAGCCTAATGCAAAATTAGTTTAATTGCCAATCTAATAACTTCAAATATATCCGATTAAAACTCTACATTAAATCTATCCAAATTCAAGACATTAAACCCATATAAAAGGGGGTTTCCCCCTTTTAATTTTATCGATTTCATATAATAGAGGATCTTAATTTTATCAATTTCATATACCTAGATCCTGAGATATTTGCAAATAATTGTGCATTGAACTCAAATATAACCCAATCAATTAAGCAAATTGTTGATCAAGTTTAACTCTTTGGAATAGAAGGATTTAAACTGAATATAATATTAATAAAATATGTTACAATTAAATGAAGGGAAATGTATGCATATAAATTTTGCCATATTAATTATAATTTAGTATTAAAAACTTATTTTTAATGTATTTTAAAGGGTGTAGTTTAACTTATAGATAAAATGGTCTTTTTCACAACCATTTTTCTGGTTAATTTTAATCAAAATATGATAGAGATTTTTAAAAGCTTGAGTTTAAATTATTTAATTTGCATAATTCGAGTGCTTTGGGGTTTTTTAGGGTGATGAGTCTATTTATGCATCAAAAATAAATTTTAAACAACAAAAAATCTTGAAATTGTATTGTGAGATTTTGGTGAATTATGTTGAAAAAATTATTTCATCTATAAGTTAAAGTAAGTCATTTTAAAGTATATGAACGAATTAACTAACTATTATTAATCATATTTGATATACTATATATTTAACATGAGATAAGGATAAATATTTAGCTTATTATTTTATATATATATATATATATATATATATATATATATATATATTATATATATAATGATAGTTGTAAAATAAATTAATTTAAGTATGGGGGATTACGCAGTATATTTAAAAACTAATTAATTTTAAAAATAAATAATTTTACAAATTTAGAAAAAGAAAAATATTAAAATATATATATTATTTTTTTGTTTGATTCACAGGGGATTTGAACTTTGATTTTATGATTTTTATAATATTTCATAATATGAAGGTGATCACCAATTAAAATATTCTCAGAAATTAATTAAGCTTTCACAGTTATCATAATAATAAAAAAACATTTAAATCATGTTACATAATAGACCTTTATTACAACATTCTATGTGGAGTTCTATTCATACATGGATTTCGGATACCTAGATATGTTGTGGCTCGCATGTGAGATCTCAGAGTTGTAGACGTAGACGATGCCACCAGTACCCAAAATCTCAGATCCATTACGAAGTGGGCCAATGGATTGATGAAACATCCTTCGGGTTTCACGCCCCCTTACTACGGGCGAGGCCCTTCTGGTGACTAGGTCGCCTCCCTCCCTAATGTTAATGAAATGTTGGGATGCAACATTAATGTCTATTTCCCGAATCTATTAATGACCATTTTAGGGTTCATTGGTTACAACATGATGGGTGCCCAAACTCATGCAACCACACTCGCGGAAGTGACAGGTCACTTGCAAGCTGTATACGAAGTGAGGGCTCCAATTTCGAATTTAAATTAGAAAATCTACCCAAATCCACTAGCAATTAATGAGAGGAGGGTGGGGAGTAAATGTCTATAAATGTTCCCTAAACGTTGCATACACCTCCATTATCATCAAATCTGTCATGCGCGGGAGGTCAGACAAGGCCATGTAAAATCAAATTTCGTGTTTGAACTTCCATCTCATTTCATTTCGACGTTCAATTTCATTATGTCGGAAACAGGGGAGAGGGAGAGGGGCTTTGAATGTTCATTTCATCGAGAGGAAATAGGGGAGAGGGCAACCATTCCGTCAAGCTCCCGATAAAACAGGGGAGAGTTATGTCGATTGAGAAAACAAAGCTCTGGAGGAAATAGGGGAGATTGCCACCATTTCGTTGAGTGAGAGAAAAATAGGTGGTTTTCAGAAATTTGCCCAAAGGTCTGATGGTGCCTACTATTTTCATAAGGAGAGTTGCCTATTATTTTTAGAGGGAGAGTTTCCTATTGTTTTCAAAAATTTGCCGAGTGCATTTCTCTTCTACCAAGTGAGATAGGGTGAGCATTTTCAAAGGTAAATTTCTGAAAAGCATTGCCTCATTATTTACAATTATCTGCGTTATTTTTGCTCCAAGATGTTGTTTCAAGGAGTTTCCACAATAGTGACAAGCGAGTTGTCACAACGGTGAGCAGTGAGTTGCTGCTACGACACTTATCTGGGTCACCATTGTAGAAACTCACTGGTCACCGTTGCTACAACTCATTTGTCACCATTGTTTGTAATTTGTTGGTGGGCTTCATGAATTCTTTGGTATTGCTACCAAGTTTGTTTCATCTAGTTTACTTTAACTTTTTTGTTGGTTTATTCTTTTTCATTGTCTTGCCATCTATTTTGGCTCAACATCAAACTTGGGTATTCTTTGAACCAATATATATCAAAGAATATAAAATATAAAAAATGAGCCAATTGAACTAATTGAACTAACCCTCATAACTTTTATATATAACATTGACTGTAAAATTAGGTATGTATATTTATATATAATAATGTGAATTCAAAGCAAAATAAAAGTATCTTACTAAGAAAATTGTTTTTAATATAAAATCATCTATAACCTAATTATCTTGATACCTAATCTAATGTAAATGCCATTATGATTTTGTTAATCCTCTATTACATGTGTTTTTTCCTTCATTCAGGTATAGGTAATTCTGTAAGAGTCTCCCTTTGTCATAAATACATTGTTTCATTTTCATATTGAATATTGTTTTTATCCTTCATTTAGGTATAGGTATTTCTGGTGTAGGTGCTTCCATAGGAGTCTTCCTTTTCCATAAGGACATTGTTTCTTTTTTTTGCTTAAGCAAGAGTCGGTCCTTCTATTCATTTATCTGTATAAAATAGATTATATAAAATACATAAAACCCAAGATAGAAGAGGGCCAAAGGTTTGGCTATCACTTTGCACCTTGGAAAAAGATCCAACAGCTCAAGAACTAAGCTTATAAACCAAAAAACCGCTCGACCCATCATCCTAGATCTAACGGTCGAGGAAAAAAATGACACAAAAACACGTGTCCCCTCAAAAACTAGAAGTGGACCTAAAGAGGAATTAGAGCCCACATTGTAAAGATTTTAGGTTCACTAAGGAAGCCAAGAATAAAACTTGGACCCACCAACATGCACAATGAACCTAGGCCATTTATTTGCAACTGCTTGATCCAACAACTGAGAGGAATATCGGGCTGAAAAGAAGCAAGAGGAATACCTGCCCGATGAAGGCGATATTCTCTCTCCTTTTTGAGCCACGTGTTGAGTGATGAGTGGCATCGAGCTCATTTCTAGAAAACCACTTCGGGTGTTGAGGACACCCGAAAACCTGAAAACTACCTTGATTATAGTATGACTTAAAATACCGCTGATTCACTACACTCACTACCAACCATTCAACGAGGAGACACATGTGTGCCACTGCCACGTAGCTTTGATCAGAATGCCACCATTTCTCCTAATTGTATGCTCGCCATCCCAGCATCCTGCAGAGCCAAAGTGGAGTTGATCTATGGTATAAGATAAGTTTATATAAATCCCTTTGTTGTAAATCATCATCCACCCGAGAACCCTGGGTTTGAACTGTTCTAGGCTGATAAAACTGATAAAGGACTGGGTGTTGTTTTCAATAATGTCCCAAGATTGCTGCTGCATGTAGACTGTACATCGACTAATTCCATAATTCTACAAACTACTAGAATCCCTTGTTCTGATAGAGTTCTTGGTCCACATTCGCCTATCTAAGACACTCATCCCTCAATCTACCCTAGGGAACCTCTTTCCATCTATATTTATTTTTGTTTTTAGCATAGAGAGGTCCTTCATTGGCTAAAATGTTTGCTAATTTGTTGGTTATCGGTGCACATGTGTGAACCTTAGGGTCCTCATGTTCTGAAGGTGCTATTCGATTCTTTGATAAACCTAAAGAAGCCTCCAATGTCTCGAAACTTTTTCCAGAGTCGAGCCACAACAGATTTTCTTGACCGAATTGATAATCAACTCAGAGTTTGCTTCAATTATGATGTTATGAAGATTGTCGTTCTTTAAGATTTCTAAGCATTGCTCTAGGGCCATGAGCTCCACCATATTGTTTGTGGCTTTCCCCAAATTATAATGAAAAATGCATTGTATGTAACCCTTTTCATCCCTTATCACTCCCCCATAACCAACCATGCCTAGATTTCCTTTTGAGGTCCCATCTATGTTGCATTTCATAAATCCCTGAGGGGGAGGATGCCAGAAGTCTTTATCCATGACAATTTGATTTATATTTTTGTTATTTCCCTAAGGAATAAGCCCCCGCATACCCAACTGAAGTAGTATCTGCACATCAACATCTGAAGGGAGATTCTTAAGGGGTTTTTGCTTTAGAGTTCCAACCGTCTCCTTGAGTTGTCTTAAAATTTGTTCCATGATGCTTTGGGGAGAACCCTTTTTATTTTTGAAAATTATATTGTTGTGTTCTTTCCAGACATCCCAGATTAAGAAGCTTGGAGCTAAAGCCCAAGCTTTGTTTACTATTTCATAATCAGAGAAGTTTTTCCTCCAATTCTTTAGGGTGATGGTGATGTTTCCCATGTCCCTATCTGTTTGTCTAAATATTGAGGCAATCCCATTCCACAACGTGGAAGTAAATATACAGAGGTTGAGAAGGTGATCCATAGTTTCTACTTGTGATTCACATAACTGGCATTTGGAAGGGCCAAAATCACCTCTTTTATGTAGGTTTTCCTAGGTTAGAATTTTCTTATGCTGCACTAACCACATGAACAATTTAATTTTCATCCATCCTTGGGTGTGCCAAAGATTCTTCCAAACCTAATCTAGGTTTGTCGAGTCAAGCCCAAGGGCTATGTGTTTTGCCTCTTTAAGGTTAAAGGTGTCTTCATTGTTATTGCCCCCTCTCAGTTGGTCTAAATGAGCTGATATCAAGATCTTCCCTTGATCCAGGATGGTTGTTAGAGCATCAGCCTATACCTTCAAGGGGGCATTATCCCTGTAATCCATTTCCTTCCAAGTTCTCCATTTTCCTCCATTATTTGTTTGATCCCAAAATTCATTTACCATGAGTAACCCTTTGGTGTCAGTATCATTCTTGAGATTTGCAAAGTCTTCTCTTAATAGTTCAAGTTCCTGTTGCCACTTATCCTCCCAAAACCATGCAAGGTTTCCATCTCTAATTTCCCAGAAACTATTTTTCTGAACTATGGCTTTATTCTCCCAAACTTTGTTCCAGATGTGGGAGCCTTTAATGATTCCAAACATTCTAATGTGATCCATGTCTTGCCAATTGTTTTCATATTTATGTTTCCAAATTTGTGCCCAAGGGGCATCTGAATCTTTTAACCATATCCACCATAATTTTTCCCCAAAAACTTTGTTTAGCACTTTAGGATCATCCGGTCCTAAACCTCCATGTGTTATAGGTTTACATATCTTTTCCCAAGCTACCAAGGCCCATTTTTTCTTTTCTTCCCCTTTACCCCAAAGAAAATATTTCTGGATATTTCTGCATAGTTGCATGACTCCTTTTGGAGCTGGAAGGGCTAAGAACATGAAGATGGGAATAGATTGTAGGACAGCTTTTGTAAGCACAAGTCTACCAACCAAGTTCAAAGACCTACTTTTCCATTTTCGTGTCTTTTCTAGTAGCTTATTAATCATAGGCTCCCATACTGTCTTACTCATATGTTTTTATGTTAGAGATACTCCCAAATATTTGGATGGTAGCATATCTCTTTGAAAGCCTCGAATTCTAGAAATATTTCTCTGAATAGCAAATGTTAGTGTTAAAAAAGAAAATCTTTGATTTGGAGAGGCTTACCTCTATGCTCACAACCATTGCAAAGTCTTTCAGGATTTGTTTGTAAGATAGATCCTTCCTTGACCATAGGTATACCTTGTAGCATGGTGTCATCCACAAATTGTTGACGGGTCAAAGTACTTCCATTCCTAGTTAGTTTGAGACCCTGGATCTTACCTTATTTTTTGGCAGACTTAATAGCTAGGCCTAGTCCTTCCATTATAAGAATAAAGAGAAAGGGTGAGAGAGGATCTCCCTGTCTAAGACCTCTCGAAGGATTAAAGGGCTTTGATGGAGAACCATTTAACAAGATTGAAAAACTAGAGGTAGTAACAAGGGCCATTACCAATCTCACCCAGTTGTGGTCAAATCCATAAGCTAGAAGAACTTTCCTAATGTAGGCCCAATTTAACTTATCATATGCCTTTTCTAGGTCCAGTTGCATAATCATTCCTGCCTGCCTATTGCTTATAAGAGAGTGAACCACCTCATGAGCTTGAATGATATTGTTGAGAATTTGTTTGCCTTCCACATATGCCTTGGTGCCTTTCCATTTTTCATATCTTTGATGACTTCCCTGACCTCCTCTTCATTCATAGGCCTATTAAGATTATAATTATCTTCTCTTGTTACTAGCTTAGGAATGTGCTTTGTGAAGTCACTGATGAATTTTGATCTATCTAAGAGAGGTTACTCTGCTATGCCTTGGAAATGTTGAACCAACATAGCTTCTATATCTTTGTGGGTGTTGAGTTGGTTACCTCGGGAATCCTTGATTGTTGAGATCCTGTTGCAAGACCTGTGCTCCATGGTATATTTGTGGAAAAACCTTGTATTCCTATCTCCTACTTTTAGCCATTGTACTCTTGATTTCTGTCTCAAGAATATTTCCTCTTGCTTGCCTAATTCTTCCCATTCCTGTTGATGATTGTTAGACTGTTCATTTCTTCCCTCGTTGAAGCCATCGGTGATGAGGGTCTGATTAATTTCTTGTATTTTCCTTTCAACAACTTTTTTAGCTTCAAAAATGTTGCCAAACTCATTCTAATTCCAATGTTTGAGCCTAATTTTGATATGTTTCAATCTTTTATGCAAGAGAAACATTCTCATGCCCTGAATCTGCAAATGCTATTTCCACCATTTTTCAATATTTCTGATCAAGTCTGGATGGGTGAGCTAGATATTTTCAAACCGAAATGGTATGTTTCTTGGGGTTCCTATACAGGACGCCTTAAGTTGAATAGGCCAATGGTCTGATCCACCAAAAGGGAGTATCATTGCTGACATATCAAGGCCTATGAGCATAAGGTCCTCTGAGAAAATGAATATGTCTAGCTTTGAGGCTACTTGAGACTCTCCTCCTCTTTTATTGTTCCAGGTAAAGAGGTCATTACTTGTCTCTGTGTCTACTAACCTCATATTGTTTATAAAATTCTAAAATGCTATGGAGTCTCTGCCTAGAGTTCTGGTTCCACCTTTTTTTTCCGACAGGGATCTGATCATGTTAAAGTCCCCTCCCAAAATCCATGGTATTCTTGAATGTCTATCTCTTAGATCCTCCAGTGAAGTAATCAGACTGAGTTTTTCTTCAGGCTTCTGTGGACCATAAACATTTGTGATTAAATAAACTTCCTTGTCTCCCAAAGGTTGAATAACCACTGATAAATAGTTCCTAGATGCTTCAGCATCTAAGATACCTAGTTTTTGTGGGTTCCAAAGTGTGAGAATACCTCCTGCTATTTTGTCTACTTTGACTTCTAGAAATTCATATCTAGTAAGCCATTTGCTATGTATTTATCTTATTTTATTTGTTGAACATTTGGTTTCCTGGATGAAAATCATATCTAGTTTTTCTTCTTTCATTGTATTGCTAAGATTCCTTTGTTTCCTTTTACTCCCTAGACCCCTAATATTCAAAGTTGTGAGCTTCATTAAGAAATATTTGTAAAAGAATAGCTGGTTAGGTCTTTCGTCTTACCTGAATCTATCATTAGTTTTCCACATTCTATTAGCAACTCGTTTTGTTTCTTCCTACCCCTTTTTCTACCTGGGTTCCTAGGAGCAAGTCCCGATGTGGTCTTCATAGTTTTCACCCCTTCTTTGTCCTGACTCTCGAGGTTTCTTTTGACTCCAAACCCTTTTTCCTGAGTTCTTCACAGAAACAGCTACTGCACTCTACTGAACTCCTCTTGTGTTAGTGAATCCATTCCTTCAGTGGTTCCCTGCTCCAGGAATTTTTTCAGATCTAGATGCTCTCTTTCGAGAATATCCTACAATTCATGATCTTCCATTTTCACGTCACTCGGGGTCATCTCTTGGTCATTTTCAAGTTCCATGGTACTCAACATAATCTCCTTTTTTTGGTTATTTTCATGTGTGTCCTCCATATTTTCTTCCTTTTCCTTCTCCCCTGGGCTATCCTCCAACTTCTAATTTGCCTTATCTAGCTCCTCTTCTTCTTCTAGTACCTTGTACCTATTCTGGCTTGTCTGCTTATCCTCGTTGATTTTTTTCTGTAACTTTCTCCCTCCTTTACCTCTATTTCCCACTATGTGAAAGCTATCAGTTTCTTTCCCTAAGGTAGCTTTAGTACTACTCTCTATTTTGTTTAGAGGGCAGTACTTGAAAAGATGCCTATGTCCATGGCATTTGCAACATCTGAAAGGAACATGCTCATAGTCCACCACTTGTACCCATTCTTCATCAAAAAGTTCCAGAATCACTTAATTTGGTAGAGCTCTAGAGAGATCCATCTCCACACATATACCGGCAAAGGAAGTTACTTTCCCCTCCTAATGGCCTCAGATATTTTTAGAAAATGCCCTAGTTTATTTCCTATTGCTGAAAATGATTCTGGCTTCCAATAATCTAGTGGTAAGGAGTAGAGTCTTACCGAAACCGGGACTGAAGTGAAACTCTCTCACTCCGAGACAAAATTCATCACCCAAGGCCGCATATAGAGGCCTGCAATAGCATAGAAGTAGGGCCCTCCTTCAAACACCCTGTCTTTATCCTCAATGTTAGTGAATACTACAGTGAAGAAACCCTTTGATTGAAGATGTAGGTCTATATCCCCTTTAGGTTTCCAATGATTCTTTATCCATGCCTATAAATCCTTCTTCGTTGGCCATAAACCCATAAATTTACAAATAACTGCATAAATTGCCATGTGATCCCTATGCATTTGCAACGTTGGATCACTTAACACCACTCTGGGTGTGATAGTTGTCATAGGCTTACATAGTCAATTTTGTTTTTTGGTTTTGGAATTCTGATTATATTCCTCAATTCTTTTCTCTCTTCTAATGTCTTCCTGCCTATTCTCTTGCTCTTGTGTGTCTCTGTTGTCCTGTTTTCCTCCTCCTAAAAAACCTTTTTCAGCCTCCAGCAGTTTCTTCCTGCGATTGGAGACTGCCTGACTATAGGAGGGAGTGGTGCTCCCCCCCTTACGCCCATCTATGGCACCTAACACTTAATTTCTTCTGTAAACCCTATCTCTTACCAGTTGCTACCATCCTTGACATCTAGGATTTATCTCTCCATAAGGACATTGTTTCATTTCCATATTGAATGTTGTATTATTGAAGGAACTTCAGAATGATTTGAAGCTTATAAAATAGAAATATAGAGAAGACTAATACAATTGTGGAAATGAGCATGGAATTAGTGTCCCATAGAAGTAAATGAGAAAATTCTTAGATTTTTATAATTTATAATTGAAAAAGTGATGAGACATCTCCAACATCCAATAATTCTCATATTTCTTATAGCTAAGATCATAAAGACTTTTATTGATTCATATTTACATTATGCATGCATTGGAAAATTCATCATCTTTATAGAATTAAAGAGGAAATAGGCACTGCAAAGATGACCTATCATGTTAACCTAGTGCGGGAAGATCTATCATGTTAACCTGGTTCATTGGTAAAATGATAGTGGTGTTATTCAATTACTCACTGTTATAGTGGCTGCTATCCTATTAGTGGAACTCACTGTTACAGTGGCAGAAACTTTGTGTTACAATGGCGGCAAATCATTGTTACAATGGCAACAACTCACTATTACAGTGGTGATAGCTCATTTTTATAGTGGTGACAAATAATTGTTATAGTAAGTTTCCACCACTGTAACAAGGAGTTGTCGCCACTATAACAGTGAGTTTCTGCCACTATAATAGTGAGTTTTTGCCACTGTAACAAGGAATTTTCGCCACTGTAACAGTGAGTTTCCACCACTGTAACAATGAGTTTCTGCCACTATAACAGTGAGTTGCAACCACAATAACAGTGATTTTCAACCACTGTAATAGTGAGTTACCGCCACTGTAACAATGAGTTGCACTAATGCAACAATGAGTTGTTGCAACCTTGTTTTAACAATCTAACAATATTTTTTTTTCATTTAATAGTTTTCTTCTTTTGCAGATGGTACAAAAGTTGACACTGATTATCCAATTTTGGTGCCATCCAAACCTGAGCCAAGCACAGGCTAGATTTTTTCTTCTTAATGAATCACTAAGACAAGTCTATCAAAATAATAGAGAAATTCCTGGGACAACCACAAACAATGAAGCATATTATCTTACCCTGGTTGATGGGCTAAGAGAAACAAGGAATTATGGTGCAAGTGACACTATCACTTACACCAATTCATAGTTGATAATCAATCAAATGATTGGAATATACCAAGTCAGAAAAACAAAATTTGAAACCCCTCCACAAACAAGCCAAAAAAATTGTTTCATAATTTCAAAGTTTTAACATAACTTACCAATCAGATGTCGAAAGGGTTACTAATGGTATACTCAGTGAAGTAGCATCCAGTGGATGCGGATGTGCAATATATGTGGAGGAGTGAACATGTGCTCCACCAATTCTCATTGATAGGCATCGATATTTGTGGTGTGTTAAAGAATGGGTTGTTCTTGTGATTACTATTGGGGTTATTATGGTGGGAGTCCTATTATGGTTTACTTATTTCTTGTGATAGATTGTAGCGGCATAAACAACCATTATGTCCATCATTTTTTATGTATTTATATGAGCTCTATTTTATATAGATGGGCTAACTTTATTTTTTGGTACTTTTTTTATATCTCAACACATGTATGTAAAAAATGTATTTTTCAGTTAATGCTATTAATGGAACTACATTGTGATTACAATTCGGATCTCTCATTTTGATTATAGTTTAGTTGTGTCTAACAATTAATTTTAGTTTAGTTGTGTCATTTTCATTATAGTTTAGTTTTTCTATCTGTTGGAAATACTAAGAAGGGTGGGGTTAGAATCATTATTTACTTTTACAAATTTTATTTTATCAGTTAAGAACACTTTAAACGAAACCCAAAAATGAACAGAAAAATAAATATTTTTATTACCAAATAGAGGACTCCAAAATATGTTACAAAATGAGACCTTAGAATACCTTCAATACCTCTTCACATTTCGAAAATATAGTAACATTCATTCATTCATTATCCATGAGTAGCACATGCAATATTTATACAAGTCTCTAATAAAAGTTTAATGAGATCGAATTCTTAAAGAAGCCCCTTCAATAACAAATTATGTGAGATATCCTTGGTTACAAGCCAACCAAGATAGCTTATAGATCAATCATGATTTTCCCTTTATACATGGTTAAATGAAAAATGCAATTGTGATATCTTGCATTTTTCCAATCCATAGATCCAACCTCAAGGGGAATAATTGTATAAATATCCAAACAAACAATTCAATTAATGTGAATTTCTCCATTATCAACATCTACAGCCACAACATCAGGTGATTTGAATTGCAACACATTCTCACATACATGACAACAATAATAGCTAAGCCTACAAATAGTGAAAATAATATGAACAACCTGCAAATCAATGAAGTTACCTTGATAATCATGCAAAATTATAATAAGCATTCAAGGATAACTAATAAATGGTGACCAATGCTTTTTAAGGAGAGTAATTTAGGGGGTGAGTGTAATGCTACATGGGCCCACAAAGTTGCACATAATCAAACTTTAAATTATTATGATGGAAAACCTCCCCTAACCATGAAGAAAACAAACGGTTGGTATCAAATGGCAGGAAACCGTTGCTGAAACAGTTGGCTATGTACAATAGAAACATAGCCCCTGACAACGACATCAACAAACGTTTGATGGTAAATGGGCTGCAATCATTGCGGAAACACTTGACTGGGTACTGCTGCTACAATAAATGACACCACATTTTACTGGACTCATTACATCAACTCTTCCATTGCGTCGTTCTCCCACATTCAAACTATTGGAGAGAATAAACACAACCATAGCCACTTTGTACTCTGAATAAAGATGGGAGGCACAAGAGTTCATGGAGAAGGTAGAGAAGAATTTATATAAGAATTTCGATGTGTTAAACTATGTTTTGAATAGGCCGACTATATAGAGTATATTGGAAAGTTTCAGGGGTATGACGATGGCATAGATCTATAATTTTCCATGCATTACAAGAAGGGCAGATATGAGGTAGAAGGGATAGTGGTGCATGCGATAGAAGAAGCAATTGCGGAAGTGACAAGGTTACCCCACACAAGAGAACAATGGTTTGCGCCCCGAAAAGCCCAACCTAATGTTGTGTGATGATTCCTTGAGGGAGATAGTTTTTGGTAGCATCATATGTGTTATAGCCATGAAAACTGGTGGAGAGGCTAAGGCACATGAGTTCTAAAGAATCCATAAACCATTTGGTGAAATTCCACCCGGATTGTATTTTATTAAAATAATTAATATTTTTAATGGGGTTCCTAAGTCTAAACTTAGGAAAATTAAAGTATTAATGGGTATTAATCAAAATATGCATGAGAATGTTGTAGAAAGAGGATCAAGTCAAGTTTTAATCTTAGTCATTGTTTAGAGACTTAATCTTAGCCATTGAAGTCTCAACTAGAAAAGTATAAAAATGAGGCTTGGGGTTCTTTTAAAAAAACACAAAGAGAACTAATTGATCTAGAGTTTGAAATTTCTAGGGCTAGGAAGCTGAGAAATTTGAACTAAGTGATCATTCTACAACAAAGGGGTAGGGATAGTTCAGGAAGACTGGGCAGAATGGAAAAGAGCCATTAGTGTGGGCACTGCATCACCTAGAGGGATTGTCGTTGGACTAGTCTAGGCCCACAAAGGCCTGACATTGAACCAAGGAGAGCCAACACAAAGGAGAAGTTGCCTTCACATAGAAATCAAGAACTATCGGGGAGCTACTAGAACAATCAAGAGAGGTTGACGCAGAAGCTCCAAGAGGTAGAAGAGATAGATCAGAGCTGATGCGGAGCCTGTAAGGCTAATGCAAGGCCAACGAGTAGATAGATAGGGTTAGCTAATTCTGCTTCTAGATTAATCGGAAACTACCAGGTGAAGTGAGGCAATCTCACTAAGTTTTCTTCCATTATATATTTCTCTTAACTAGATTGTCGGGAGGGAATTCAACATTGTATTTAGAACTACTGCTTAATAATATAAAACCCTCACAGTTGTTGCACCGATTTTCCTGCATTGGGATTTTTCGGGGACTATTTTGTTTAAAAATATTGGTGTCCTATGTATCTTGCTCTTTGCTCAGTTTCTTGTTTCATGTAATCAAATTAAATTGATGTAGGCTATAAAAGTATTTTAATTCAATATTATTCAGAAAATAACTTGATAATGTATATTAAAATCAAGTAGGTGAAGTAAATTCAGTTTTTCTACAGTAGGGGTTCCTTGAGGATAGGAATTTTCACATGGTATCAGAGCATTGACTTTGAAACAGGAAGAGTAGATCCAGTGTTGAGCAGAGAGGCCAATAGCCACATTTGGTAAAATTTTGAATCCCCTTGAAGGGATTGCGTAGTCCTTGCTGGAGAAAGAAAATGTTCTGAGGAAATCTCTCTCTGAGACAGTTGACAGAGAGGTATGATTTCTGTTTCGTGAGCTTGCAGAGGCAGAGGGAGTGACGTAGAGCCTTGACATAGTTTTTGCAAGGGCAGAAATCCATCGGAAAAGAGCAAAGCCACATAGAAGGGAAATTTTCTCCTCAATGGAATTTCCTCACCAAAAGTTCAAATTTTTTCATTTGTCGAGTAGTAAACTAGTGCTATTTAGAGACTAGAGGAGTCAATTTGATAGTTTGGGTGAGATGGCATCACATGGGCTCAGAGGTCAGGACGGGTTGGAAGGATCTTCCAACTATGTCATATGGAAGACCAAAATATTACCTATTCTAAAGGAGTATGATCTTGAAGCTTACATTGAGAGTGTTGTGGTTGCTCCCGTAGACAACGACCAGAAGAAGAAATACAAGGTTGAGTAGGGAAAGGCAAAGAGGTTCATACTCGATGGAGTTCGAGATCATGTGGTCTCACACTTGCAAGGAAAAGATACAGCCCGAGAAATGTGGGAAGATTTGTCTTCACTATATGAAGGTTCTTTCGAACAATGGAAGATGTAGAACAAAAGTTGCAGTAGACATTGGTGTAGAAGGAAGAAGGGGTTAAATCCTATCTTCAATGTCTTCAAGACACTAGATACCATCTTGCTGCAGTGGGGTCTACTTCTCAGTCTACCTTGATGGTAAGTACAACCCTAAATGGAGTCTCGGATGAATAGAAAGTCTTTGTGCAAAGGATATTGGGCAGGGAAAGACTACCTTAATGGGAGGAGATGTGGGCATCCCATCAATAGGAAGAATTAATGAGGGATCTGGGTAAGGTCAACGTCAATGGAAGCAGTGGGAGTGGCATGAAGATCAAGGAGGAGGAGAATACAACTCTAGCATCAAAGGGACAACAAAACTAGAAGCAGAAGAATGACATTTTGAAGGTGAAATGTTTCAGATGTGGAGAGATGGGCCATTTTGCATCCTAGTGTCCTTTGAAGCAAAAGGATAAGGATAAGAAACATGATCCTAAGGCTGTTCTAACAAAAATTAACGAAGATGAGTTTTCCATTAGTGCCCACACATCTTGAGGAGGGAAATGGGGAGATATAGAACTGTAGTTGGGAGGACTACACGTGGGTAAGATCCTTGAGAAACCCACCTCTTGGATCAATTCCTTGCTACGGGAGCTCAAGATTTAGAAGTAGAAAAATGGACTTAGTGTCAAATGATGCAGTGTGTTGGTTGGAGAGACAGATGCAGTAGCCTGAGACCAGAGATTGATCAACATAGAACAAGGTTGGCAACAGTGTAGATGGAACAATGCATAAGATTCAGAGGGTGAGAGACTAGTAACAGTTAGATTCCAACATTCTCATGGTATTATCCTGAACAAAGTTAGTTCAGAAATTTGGGATGCTTTTCCATTGCTGAGCAACAATAATTGAAAAATAATGCAGTATAGAGCTAGTAGTGGCAGTGTTAGCAGCAGATATAGAAGGAGTTATAGTACAGATGCAACAATGGAAATGTCATGGGAAGCAGTACAGTAGCAGCATCAGCGCAATGTTGGTGGTAGCAACAGTACAAAAAAGAGATGTTTCAGAGACAGAGCAACATGCAGTTGGACATTGTTTCTAGAGCCCATTCCTTACTAAGAGGGAGTGTTAGCTTTTGGTAGCATCGAATGTGCTTTAGACATGAAAATTGGTGAAGAGAATAAGGCACATGAATTATAAAAAACCCATAAACCGTTTGGTGAAATTCCACCCAGATAGTATTTTATTAAAACAATTAATATTTTTAATGGGGTTCCTAAGTCTAAACTTAGGAAAATTAAAGTATTAATGGGTATTAATCAAAATATGGGCGAGAATATTCTAGAAATTGGATCAAGTCAAGATTTTAATCTTAGGCATTGATTAGAGACTTAATCTTGACCGTTGAAGTCTCAACGAGGAAAGTATAAGAAGGAGGCTTGGTGTTTATTTAGAAACACATGGAGAGAATGAATTGGTCTAGAGTTTGAAATTTATGAGTCTAGGAAGATGAGAAATTCATACTAAGTGATCATTCTGTAGTAGAGGGGTAAGGATATTTCGGGAATACTGGGCAGAGAGGCGGAAAGCCACTAGTGTGGGTAGTGCAACACCTAGAGGGACTGATGTTGGGCCAATTTGGGCCCACCACAGGTCTGATGATGAACCAAGGAGAGCCAGCACAGAGGAGAAGCCACCTTCATGCAGAAATCCAAAATTGTCGGAACAATGGGGAGAGGTTGATGTAGAAGATATAGGTGGCAGAAGAGACAACACAGAGCCTGTAAGGTTGATGCAGGGCCAGTGCAGAGATAGCTAGGGTTAGGTTGCTCTGCTGTCGGATCAGCCGAAAACTGTCGGGTGAAGTGAGGTAATCTCACTCAGTTTTCCACCATTATATTTTTCTCTGTAACTGGATTGCCAGGAGGGAATCCAACATTGTATTCAGAACTACTGCTTAATAATATAAAACCCTCAGAGCTGTTGCACTAGTTTTCCCGCACTAGGTTTTTCCGGGGACTATTTTTCCTAAAAATAATGGTGTTCTATGTATCTTGTTCTTTGCTCGGTTTCTTGTTTCATTTAATCAAATTAAATTGGTGTACACTACAAAAGTAATTTACTTCAATATTATTCAGAAAACAACTTGATAATGTATAGTAAAATCAAGTAGGTGAAGTAAATTCAATTTTGTTGCAGTAGGGGTTCCTTGAGTATAGGAATTTTCACAAGGTGAACAATTGCAGCAGATAAGCACAAGATTTGATAGGAGGGCATTACCGCAACCCTGGAAAGATGTTTCATCCCTTTTCCAGATATTTTTCATGTGTGAAGGAAGGTGTGTCATTATTTATTACCAGAACATCCAATTTTTATACCAATTGCATCATGGAAGGTTGTTTAACACACCTTTCTTTCTTGCAAAAACCCTAGAGAATATGGCTCGATTTGTGTAGAAATCAAAGCGGCCATTTGAAATCATGTCCCACCATTGCCTCATTAAAATTTTGGTGGTTGTTGCACTTCAAAGGGAAGGGAGAACTTGGGATGAACTAGTTGTAAGGCAATTGCATATTGAAGGTGCTACCCTACCAGAGGATGGCCTAGTAGCTGCAACTCTACCCCATGACCTCCTAGCTACAAGTCCACCCCATGACCCGCCATCTGCAACCCCACCCCATGACCCCCCAGCTGCAACTCCGCCCCATGGCCACCCAACTATAGAAATGCCCACAAACCTTTCCATATGGCAACCGCGCCACCCAGTGTTCAAACTAGGGTTGCTAAGGATTCTGTTGCCAAGTCCCCACAGAAAGGAGACAAGTAAGATGATGATAATGAAGTAGAAGTATTAGGGAGTAAACCTACCACCAAAATATTGAGAGGATATAGGAAACACCCTGTAGTAGTGCCAAAAGCCAAGTAGAATAGGAGAAAGCAACGTCATCTTACTCCAGTTCCTAAAACTCTCCCCATTGTTACCAAGAAAACAATAGAAACGCAAGAGCATCCACAAGATGTATTGATGGAACAAGCAGTCATGGAGCAAGGATGCATGCAACAAGGATTAGGCTACCGTGCTGACACAAAAGAACAAGTTGATAAGGTTCCCTCTCCTAATTCTAACTATGAGTACATACGAGGAGTAGCTGAATGGTATGAAATGGAGGGCATTGCCTCAATTTCAATTTTGTATGTGGATGATGTGGAGGATGAGCCAATTGTACCATCAGAATTGTCCTCTAAAAATGAGGAGGACCTACCAATTGTACCACCAAAATTGTCCTCTAAAAATGAGAACATAGTTACCGACCAAACGAGGAAATTACCTAATATCCATTTTTTTAACGTAGCAAAAAATCACTCGATTTTGAAAAATGGTGATCCATAATACAACTTTTTTTTGGAGCATATCTTTGGCACTTTAAACTTTTTTATGTATCAAGTATGATTTTTTTTTAAAATATTAATGATTTTCATGGTGATTTCGAAAAGCATTGATGCAACATTAACACATTTTTTTAGAGGGCTTATTTTTGACACTTTAATTTTTTTTATGTATAAAGTGTGAACATTTTTTTTTTGTTAGTGATTTTCATCTTGATTTTATAAAGCGCTGATGAGCATCAACCATTTTTGTTTAGAGGTTTATTTTTGACATTTTAAATTTTCTATTGTATTAAATGTGGATATTTTTTAAAATGTTGGTGATTTTCGTGTTGGTTAAAAAAAAAAAAGCATGACAAAAAAAATTTAAATACAAAAAAATATATATAAATGTTTTTTTTTTTTTTTTTTACAAGTTAATTATGGTTTTTTTGTACATCTTTTTATGGTTTTTATAATCTTTTTTATATTTTTTTTATAATTGATTTTTTTTCATGATCGTTCCCTTGGCACCCTGGTTAGTTGGGCCTCCATGTGTGGCTAGGGAATTTTTTTTTAAGTTTTATAATTCATATTATTATTTTTAATGTTTATTTTATTTTTGTAATTTTATTTTATTTTCTTATTTTTTATTGGTTTTTATTTTATTTTACTTTGTTATTGTTTGTTTTTTTTTTTTTTTACATTTTATATGTTTATTGTTTTTTTTATTTTTTTATATTTATAGTTTTTTGTCTTTCTATATATTTTTATATTTGGATTTTTTTTTAAGTTTTTTTATGTTTTTATTTGTTATTTATTTTTTAATTTTTTGTTTTTGATTTTTATTTTCTTTTTTATATTTATTTATCAATATTTGAATTTTTATTTTTTATATATATATATATTAATATATTATATATTCCGTATTGATGCTTGTCTAGCAATCTGAAACCGTTATGTACAATTTGATAGTTGATTTTAAATTTTTTGTTATAATGAATAGAGTCTGCCCCCACAATGTGTCAATTTCATGGTTGGTCTTTAAGTTTTCATTACGATGGGTTGAGTTCACTTACACTGCACGTCAATTTGATAGTTTTTTTTTTTTTTTTTGTGCAATGTATTAAGTTGTCTTATGCTAAGATTTTAAAATCGCAATACACTTAACATTTAAAAAAAAATTACTTTTCATATAATAACTCTTTCATTCACGTGTTCATTTTTAAAGGTTTTTTAGCCATAAATTTTTTCCATAATGTCATCCTTGAAATATTTTGAAAGCTTAAGATTGTTTTGTAGTCAAAATCTTTGGTTTTAATTCCATGGTTGAAAAATTGTCAAGATTTTAATGTTTTTCTAAGTCATAATATTTTATCTTTAATGCTATGGTTGAAAACAATTATAAGTATTTTTTCTTAGCACCATCACTGAAAATTGTTGGAATTTTAATGTTTTTCAAAGAAGTGATATTTTAAATTTAATGTCATGCTTACAAATTGTTGGAATTTTAAGGCTTTTCAAAGACGTGATATTTAATCTTTAATGTCATACTTGAAAATCATTGGAAATTTAAAGGTTTTTAGAGTCTTGATATTTTATTTTTAACGTCATTAATAAAAAATGTTGAAAATGTACCCTGAAAAAATGACATTATTCCAGTATCAACACTTTTTGATTTCAAAGTGTTCTTTGCACCAAATGAAATGGATTTTATTATTTTTTATTGTTGTTTTTAAAAAATATTGAAAATTTACTCTTAAAAAAATAGTGATGCAGAATCAACACTTTTTATTTTCTGGTTGTTTTTTCATGTTTTTTTTTTTTTGTTTTTTGGGCTCAAGTACCAGTTTTGAGGTAATAGTTCTTATTTGATTAGTAACAATGTTTGAGGAGGACCAACCAACTGCACCACCAAAATTGAATGGGGATGATGAGGAAGACCAACCAACTGCACAACAAGAATTGTACACGGAAAATGAGGAGGACCAACCAACCTCACCACAAGAATTGTATGCGGATCACGAAGAGGACCAACCAACTGCACCACAAGAACTGTATGGGGATGATGATGAGGACCAACCAACTGCACCACCATAGTTGGCAAAAAAGCAAGTTGGAACAATAAGTACCCCTACAAATCTTCTTTTGTATATTTCATTGTTAAGAAAGAATAATATTCTCGAGATGAAAAACAGAGAATTATAAATCAACGTTAAAACACTAACAAATGAGCTTAGACAAAAATAAACTTTTGATAAATTAAATTGTTTGGCCCAAGTTGCAAATTATCTATCTATTGGTGTCATATATATACCTTCTCTAGGTGTCCAAGAAAATGATTAGGGGAGTTTTGAGGTCTAAAATGGGCCTCCTACGAAAAATGTACAACTAAAATAAACTTTATGATAACCAATAGGATTCAAGATGATGATGTCAACAATGGGGGATGATTCACCACTTTTGGAGTAAAAAAGTAAAAAGATTAAAAAATAATGAAATAATGAAACTACTTTTTCGACTCGTATTTTCAACTTCTCTCCTTATGGTTTAACTCAAATTTCGAGTTGGAGTACTCATTGGATGCAAAATTTAATTCATCATCTAAGGAGTACCCATGTTGCATACTTTTGATGAACTCTCCTACACGAAAAATGAGAAATGCATGAAAAACTGTGATTGCAATAATGTTCATCATGTATTTCTCATTTTTCATGTAGTAGGGTCCATCAAAAGTATGCAACATGGGTACTCCTTGGATGAGGAACCAATTTCTGCATCCAACAAGTGTTTCTACTCAAAATTTGAGTAAACCCATAAGGAGATAAGTTGAAAAAGCAATTTTTTCCTTTTTTCCTCTAAAATTTGATGATGTAATCTAATATCATTTATTATTAACACTATTATTTTATAATTTCCTTAGGAATTCCATTTTAGACCTCAAAATTCCTTTAATAATACCCCTTGGAAAAAGACAAACTGTTGACATTATTGTGCAAAAAGAGGAAGAGAAGCTATAAATGAAATTGACTAAAAGAACAACTGTGTAAATAAAGGAACAAGAATCATAAATGAAACTAACAAAAGAAATACAAACAAAGGAACGTGAACTAGAGATGAAACTAACAAAGGAGCAAGAACCAGAGACGAAGCTAGCAGAGGATCAAGAACCAGAGATCAAACTGACCAAAGAAGTTGTTGCATAACAGAGGATGAGAAAGCAAATGATAAATTAGTCCTGTGTATACCCTCTTATAAGGGAAAATTAATACCTTTCCATTTGCACAAAAACTTAATTCGTGAACTTTGCAAGACATAGGAAGAATATATAAACAAAGTTGAAGGAGAACATAAAAGCACAGTGGTTGAGTTGTAAAGAAAGGTGAACAAGATGGATAATGATAAGAAACAAATTAGACATATAATGGATGATGTGCTTAGTTGCAAGGCTCCTTCAACCAATTACAACATGTACTTTTGATAGAAAGATTGTTGATGTTTAAAAAGAATGTTATCATCAACAATAATCCTTTCCAGGCTAAATACAAACATGGTTTCATAGAAGCATATAGGGCCTGCACAAATTTAGAAAAAGACTTGCTTTGTGAACTGTATCAACATAATTTTCTGGTATCTTTTAACAAAAAATGGAATCTGAACCCTCATGTAGGGGACATCCAATTGAGAGCCTTTTTATCGTATTTGAGAAATCAAGCCAGTTGGGTGGAAGCTCTTAAAATTTATAAATGTAATTCCAAGAGAATTTTGTGGGTTAGAGGAGAATATGAAATACCAGTACATGTGATAAACGAACAACAACAATTGGTCAGTTCATCAGAGGTAGCAAAGTATATCACTAGGAATAGGCAACAAACCATTACATATTTCCCAACCCAGATTCAAATATTGGAGACTACCACACAAGAAGGATGTAAAGCAAGGTGGGATGCCTTGGGAGAATAAACCCGAAATAAAGATCCATTTAACTACCTAAACTTAAAGATAGCCTTAACAAGGGTTGCTTAGTATATTATTTCCATGGAACAGTGTGGGAATAACTAGATCGGTCTTAGATTTAGTTATCCAATGATTTGGCTGCCAACAAGGATATATAAAAAGCCATATACCCTGAAGAAAAACAAAAAAAAGAGTTTGAATGTTGGAATGAAATTATGGAAACATGAGGGTATCTTCACCTAGTGAAGTAGGACACAGTGATTATTATATCAACAATATTCATAAAAATTCCCCTTCAGTACCAGATTTGGATTGATCCCTGTGTTCCTGTTGATATTCACTCCCTCAATGTCGCTAATGTTGTAATATATATCATAATCCAATAATGTATCAACATTAGCATTGAGCATTTATAAAAAAACTGGTGAAATTATGTTTTACATGTTTAGTTACAATTTTGTTGCATTTCCTCTACAATTTTTGTTACATTTATGTTGTTTTTATTCCAATTTATATACCAGATTCATGCTTAGACACCAATGTATACAAGCATAATGTAAGTATGGAAAACCTCGTCAAAAACCCACTTCCCGATCGATCGGATTGGCGGTGAAATGAATCAAGAAGCAGTTAGGCCCAGGCGAAGAGAGAAAAGGAGAAGAGCCACCTATCAAACATACATGAACATATTCAACAAAAAAATAATACATTAGATATGTGTAGTACACTAATAAATATTAAAATCAAATTGAAAAAAAATGCATCACAACAAACCTAGGAAGCCATGCATTGTTGGAGTGAGGGTGATCTCGCTTGTTGATTTGTTCGAACTCAAATGGTTCATCTTCACCTGTAGCAATATTCAAGTCAGTTTATAATCTTTTATTTCGTTTGCTTGTTTTTCTTCTGTTTTTGGGGCTCAAGAAACTCTTCTTCGTCTTCAAAGATGACTCAAAAGCACTCAACCCAGATGTGAATTCATAATCCATAATATGAAGATTGTTGGCATCATCCAAAATTTTTTTAAACAAAGAAATCAATTGTTCAATCTTGGTCAAACTAGCAGGAGGACTTTTTTGACTAGGTCTATGTAGCCAAATAACTCCTCTTTGTCCAACTCAAGTCCTTCAACATTTACATCAACATTTTGACTATCCATGGAAAATGTGTTTGCATCTTCACCAAGATTCGATATTACCTCTATATTTATCTCAAAAGGGTCATTTTATGAATCAATTGTGCTTTGATGATTTAGTAATAGGCTTGAATCCATTGAATGAGAAGACAACCAACACACCTTTATGTCATGCTTGCAAATGTCTCCACGAATAGACCATGAGAAATCACAAGTTAAGAAATTTTGCAATGGCAAGTGACAAGATATTTCTTATTAGGCTTAGATTGACTCCTCACCCAAAAAGCATGAGACTTTTCCTCACGAGGGCTGTAATCACTATCTATAATTCCTTCTTTTTTTTCCATTGATGATTCAAATTGTTTCTCTTTCTTGTAATTATTCAAAAATCCTTCCTTTTTAGAATTTCTTTAAACTAATAATAGGGTTCAACATTTGTTAGAAGAACATATATCAACCAATCCATCCTACGAGAACATTTATTTCTTCTATCAGATAGAAAGTTTGTCTTTAGGTAACAATGATATGACTCCACAACATTGTTTCTCTCTTGATTTGCACGGGAGAAATCCCCACAACCTTTTAGCCACATCCCTAATTGCATAAAGTTGGGTTAATGAGTATATTTCATCCATATGAAAATCAAAAAGAGAAATGTAAGAAAGAGTTTGGAAACTTACAAATCTTGTCACTGACAACCCAATTCTTATGGAAATAGTCTAGGAACTTCTCCTCATTAGAAAATTTGTTTAAGAAAGAATTAACTGCATTGATCACTTTAACATTGGAACAATAATTCATAATTACACCCAAATCACTAAACATCTCTTTTGCTATTTCTGTCTTACTGGCTAGTCGATTCACATTTTTTAGCCATGCTCAACATACGTGACAAACACACAAGATAACATTGCACGTTGTGATTCTCCTACCACATTCAATTCATTTCAAACATGCTATTTTTGAAATAAATACAGGTTGTACTATAAAATAAGAAGATTGAAGTTACCTTATAATAATGATTTCAGCCAATGCATCATCAACCATGAAGGCATTAACTTTCCAACTATGATCAACTTGGTGACACCTATGCATGAGGTGCTCCAACCATAGTGAAATGTCCTGTGATGTATTACATGGTACCACCACCCATGTAATTGACACCCCACTTTCTTGCTCATTACACACCACGTGTGTGTATAACTAATATTTTCACATTAAAAAAATATTTGAGGTCAACTTCAACTCATTAATCATTATTAATCATTACTAATCAAAGTATTGTACTAGATAAATCATTTTTTATACACTCACCCCATATTTATTCGTACTAAATCTTGAATCCATGGATATTAGGCTATTATTCGATAGCTTCACCATGGTCTCCAACATCCACTTCGTCTGAATTCCAACTATAAAAGGGAGCTCTCCACCATTGGGATTTTGATAAAAGAAAATATCTTCTGGGTGTTTTCTATACCAAAGGTTCACACTCATTTCATCCTTCATATATAACTGATATTTTCATTTCATTAGATGTTTATAGATGTTAACAACATCTTTCCTACACAAAAATAAATCCATATCTCGAGTTGCAACATCCATGTCAACATATTTTTTAACATGCATTTTGCAAACCAAGTCAACTAGAATTTCCAAGAAGAAACAACTCTTTACATAGGAAACCATGTCCCTTGATAACTTTGGTTTATGCAGGGACCTAGCATGACCTGAAGTGTCTTATTGGCCATGATAAGGTCATCCTTGGTTTTCAACATGATCATACATGTTATAAGTTATTATCACTATCTCAGGGATTTCAACCATAAATTTTACAATGAAATGGCATTGACAACCCATGTTTTTCACAAATGAGGATCTTCACTTCATTTCATATTGTCCTCTTTTGTCCTTGGGCCCATATGAACAATCATAGTTGCATAAAATTGTTGAAAAGCTAATACATATGAATCCATGAAAAATAATCGAGCACTATTAATACCAACATCTAAACAATGCATCTCTAAAAAAATTACACTTCATATAGAAAGGAAGAAGTAGGCCATGAGCCTAGGCATTTATTTTGTACCCAGGTGAAAAAACATGTAGCATCTAGGTTCATTTTCTCTCCTCTAATAAACTCTCCAATTCTAGTTGAAGGGCTTTTTTTAATCCGACCAATCTCCATGTCTTTTCCATATACTTCAAACCAATCTAAATTTGTTCTAGAAAAGATGATATTTTCTTTAGGGTCTTGCACTAGAAGGGTGATGATTGTTTCCCATTTTACTTTCTTTACCATTTTTTGACCCAATGAGTTGTTGCAATGGTAACCCAGAATGTGCTGCAACAGTGACCCAGTGAGTTGCCACAATTGTAAGGACTCCCAACTGTAAACTAGTGTGTTGCCACAGTGGTAAACCAACGATTTGCCTCAACGGTCAACCAGTGAGTTGTTGCAACAATGAAACAACAAGTTTCCGAAATGGTGAAACAATAAGTTGCCGCAATGGTTAACTAGTGTTAACAAGCAAGTTGCCACAATGGTTGACCAATGATTTTTTGTAAAATTTGAACAAGAAATTTTGGGTCAGAACCATATGTGTGCAACCCATAACAACATTTCCTTTATATAATAGTCTGAATAAATTTTGGTTCTCTCCTGACCTTGACAGACAAGCAACAACCAACTGTGTGCAACCAAGAACAACATTTCCTTGATATAATAGTCTGAATAAATTGTGTTCTAGTAATGTGGAGGATTTCGGGTTTTACAAATTGGGTTTTAGTAATTAGGTTTTGATAAGCACCATAAAAAACAATAGAAAAACAAACATTATGCTTATTAACCAAACCTGGAATTGGCATAGGTTTTGACATTTCCTATTTTGAACTTACAATATGAGCGACATCTGGGTATTGATCTTAGTGGATCTTCATAAAGTACCAGAGGCATGGTAAAAGGCTTAAAACAAAAAGTGGCAGAACCTAGATAAACATAGTATCAAATCGAAATGCTCGTCATCTTGATTCCAATAGTATGAACGACACTCAAACCTGAGTTCATATGAAGAAGTTAGAGAAAGTCAAAGTTTATGTTTGACTTGTCTAGGTGGCAGGAGGAATGACGTGGCAGACACCCTTAGCGAATGGGGAAGCACCAAGTGGCAGGATGCCATTAGTCCTACATATCGCATATCACAGCAAGGAGAAGAAGCAGCTTAAGGAAAATCAGCCCTAGGCAAGTTGTGATGTGATAGTCACATATCACAATCAAAAAATGGAAAATTATTAAGAATCGGCCTCAGCAGAGCCAGTTGCAATGCGATAAAATCACAATCATAGATCATAGTGGGAGCAATCGCATGGGGTATCACCCGGGCTCCTTTGATTGTGATTTGCGACAGGGGTTTCCAAACCCAATACTCTATGCATTATGTTTAATAATTCCAGTGGATCCGCAGAGTGCCTGTTGTTTGGGCTTGGGTCTAAATGCCGATTGTGGGGAATGTTGATAGTCATGTCACCGAGTTAAACACACTATTTAAAGGAGTTTCACCATATTTATAAGGTTTTTGCCATATCATATTTAGGCCCGAGAACCTCTATTGGGAAGCAAGCTCGCCTTCTTAACTTGGTCTATGGTTGGAAACTACTCAGTATTGAGGATAAGTCGCCATGATTATATAAAAGGCCATCTGTGTCGGAAGAAGGCAGAGGAGGTCAATGAAATAGTTCATAAGCATTGCATATAGCAGAACCTGAATTGGCAGCAGGGTGGGACCTCGCCTTGAGCAACAAGGAGGCTCCGAGAAGTTGCAGAAGGCCCAATTATCCAAATTGGGTGTTGGGATAGGCATTTTTGCATGATTTTTCACCAGCATTTCAGTGGTACTGTCTATTTTCTGAAGTTGGGCGCTCCATTCTTCATCCATCTTCCATCTTGGAGGTATAAATATTGTAAAGAATGTTGCTTTTACTTTTATCTATTTTTTATGCCACTTAATGAATGAAGGCCTCCCCACTATTGAGCAGGGCTTGGAGATGTATTCCAAATTGGATGAACTCTATAATCAAATACTTGTGTCATGGTTTCTTACTTATCATTTTATTTCCACATTTTTTATGTTCTTTTTAGTTCCATGGTTAATAAATTTTGTTTCATGTAATTCTGATACATCTATAAGTAAAAGATCTTGGATCAAGTTTGGTATCGGAGTAGGTCTTTGTCGATTCAAATTGCATGAGTATATGTTAACCTAGAACAAGATGCGAAAAGGAGAAGGAACAATTAAGTCCTTTGATCCTGAAGTAGGATGTGCACAACAAAGAAGAAACATGGCCAATGAAGAAGCTCATTAGGAAGAGGAACAAAATTTCTGCAAGGTATTCTACAATATGGCAGAGAAAGTGGACAAGTTGTTTTCAGAGTATGAGAAGGCACTTGGGCATGAGAAGGAAGTTGTCAATGATAATAGATCAACAAATCATGAAGGTGGTGGAAAAGAGCCTCCTCCCTCTCCTTCTTCAAGTGATAGTTCTCAGTACTCTAATCGTGATTCCAAACATACATCTAAGAAACCATTCTTCAATCTAGATGTAAAGTTTGACCTGCCCATGTACAACGGAGAGTGTAGTGTAGAAAAACTTAATAATTGGATAAGAAAAGTAGAGGTTAGCTACTGGATCTAGCAGATCGAAGAATATGAGGCAAAGGTCAAGTTAGCATCTCTTCGACGGAGTGGTACTACTCTTGTTTGGTGGGAGAGCAAGTTGCAGAAGGGCAGAAAAAGTAGGGTAACCTTATTTCCTCTTGGTCTACTTTTATTTCTGCATTAAAAGACCAATTTTATCCTTTGGGTTATAAACAAAAAGCACCATTAGAATGGAAATATCTAAGGCAAGGTAGAGGCCAAAATTTGCAAAGCTTCACTGAATAATTTCAGAAACAAGCATTGAATTTGGGCATCTCATTAGATTCACCCAAGACTGTAACTAAGTATGTTGGTCCACTACATAGTTACATAAGACACTCACTGTTATTGTTCGAGCCTACTACGATTGATGTAGCCAACATCAAGGAGATTCATGTTAAAAGTCGAGGAAAGAATGACAGAGATGATCTAGCAAAGAAAACACCATTCAACCCTCAGCATGGAAAATTCCAGAATAAAGGCAAGGGGAAGGATAAGAAGACCATCGTAGCCAAGAAAGGGGACAAAGAAACACCATCTTGTATGCATTGCAAGAGAGAAGGTCATGAAGAGGACCAATATTAGAAGGTGCATCTGAAGTTGAGACCAACGAAATTCAACAAGAAGGGGAAGAAGAAGACGGTGGCAACAATGCATCAGGACCTTGGATCATATTCCAACTATGAGACATTGATCATAGTCATGGCCACAAAAGGTACTCCTTCTGTTAATAATAGTTCTGATGCAATTGAAAGTAATAGTTATTTGAATGGGAATGTAAGTAATGAACGAAAGAGAATTGAATTATTCCATATTAGAGTTATTATAAACATACAAAGGTGGAAACTCTGTTCGATTCAGGTTCCTTGAAAATTTAATATCAGAATTCTTAGTGAAAAAGTTAGGCCTCGAAACTAAGCCTCATCTGAGTCCATACTTGCTTGGTTGGGTAAGCGATAAAGAAAAATTACAAGTAACCAAGCAGTGTAGGGCCATATTTTTTATTGCTTCTAAATTAGTTGATGAGGTAGAGTTATGTGTTATGCCTATGGATATCTGCCGAATTATCTTGGGAAGTCTGTATCTATATGATAGAAAGGCAGTTTTTTCAGCACAAAAATAAATACCACCTCACTAAGGATGGGGTAGAATATATAGTCAAAGTTCATCATACAAATGTTAGTGCTAGCCTTGTTAGTGCACGACATATTAAATGACTGGTTAATTCTAGCAAGAGGTGCATGCTCATGGTAGTGAGAGTGAAAGAGGCTGAGATGGCTGACACTTTCAAAGGTTGTGATCCTGATCATAAGAAACAATTGTTTGAAATTATTTATAACTATGATGGATTGTTTCAAGAACCAAGAGGATTGTCCCCAAAATAGGAAATCCAACCTGAGATCCATTTACAACAAGATTCTTCTTTACTGAATATTGGCATGTACAGGATGGCTTCTATTGAGATGGACGAGATCAAGAAATAGGTGTAGGAGTTGCTAAATCAAGGGGTCATCAGACCGAGTTTTTCTCCATGTGGTTCACTGATTGTGTTGGTGCCAAAGAAAGATGGCACATGGAGAATGTGCATAGACTGTAGGGTGCTAAATAAAAATTATGGTGAAGAATCGATATCCTGTCCCTCGCATTGATGAATTATTAGATCAGTTGAAATATGTTGTCTATTTTTAAAAAACTGGATTTGCGTAGTGGTAATCACCAAGTTAGAGTTGCAGAACAAGACCTTTGGAAGACTGCATTCAAAACCAAACAGGGGTTCTTCGCATGGATGATGATGCCATTTGGATTGTGCAATGCTCTAAGCACGTTTATGAGGGTAATGAATGATTTGTTTAGGCATTTTCTTAATAATTTTGTGCTTCTGTATCTGGATAATATTCTTGTGTATAGTAGGACATGGGATGAACATGTATTTCATGTGAAGAAAGTGCTTGATGTTCTGAAAAAAGAAAAATTGTATTTAAAGCTGTCAAAGTGTAAGTTTGGATGGAAGACCTCTCTAGTTCATTTAGGTCGTATAGTCAGTAATGAGAAATTGAGGATAGATCCCTCTAAAGTAGATGTGATTATGAAGTGACCTGAGCCCACAAATGTTACATAGGTTTGAAGCTTTCTGGGCACGGAATAGTATTGGAGAAGGTTCATTAAGAAATTCTATGTTATGACAACTCCCTTACATGTATTGACCAATGTGAAGTAGACCTTTCAGTGGGGAGGAACGCAGCATAAACCCTTCGACATGCTGAAAGAGAAGATTAGCACAACACCATTGCTAGCCTTACCAGACCTTTAGAAGCCTTTTGAGATTGAAAAGGATGCCAGCAGATATGCCATGGCCACTGTATTAATGAAGCAAAGGAAGTGTGGATGTTACCATTTAGAGACTTTATCCCCTGTAGTTGTCAATTATCCCATGTAAGATAGGGAGTTGTATGCCTTGGTTCAGAGTGTAAAGAAGTGGAAACATTATCTGATCGGCAAGGAGACCATTATCCATATAGATCATCATCCCTTGCAATAGCTTTAGTCACAAAGCAATATTCATCAAGCCTGACATTTCAGATGGATGTGATTCCTCCAGGAGTTTAATTTGGTAATAAAATACAAGAAGGGAACCACTAACAAAGTAGCAGATATGCTTTCTTGCCCTCGTATTTTTGCATCTATAGTTTTATAGAATGTTTCTTTATTGTTAGAAAGTTATGCTGAAAAATGTGCTAACAATGATGACTTTAAAGAGATTTATGCAAAACTGACTTGTGGACCGCAGGTGGAAAATTATTATTTGCAGGGAAAACTATTATACCACCTTGGAAAACTTTGCATACCCATTGATGAAAGAGTACATGTAATCCGAGAGGCTCATACCTCTCTGATGTCTGGTCATTTTGGGCTTGAAAAAACTTTATGTCATTTACAAAGGTTTTGTTTTTGGCTTGATATGAAAAACATTGTGGCTCACTTTGTAAAGGGTTGTGTGTTGTGTTCTGTTTCAAAGCCCTCTAATAGAAAACTTAGTCTCTACACACCACTCCCTATTCTAAGTCGACCATGGGAAAGTTTGTCCATGGACTTTGTAGGCGGTTTGCCTATGTCCAAGAAAGGTCACGACTATTTGTATGTCTCCATCGATCATTTTAGTAAAATGTGTATTTTAATGCGTTGTAAAAATCAGGTCACTCTTGAGTAGACTGCTTATCTTTTCTTTCAGCATGTTTGGATCCATTTTAGGTTTCCCACATCTATTGTGTCAGATCGAGACTCTCGCTTTCTTGGAGAGTTCTGGACCAGTTTGTGGAGAATGATGGACACTAAGCTGAAAAGAAGTACGACATTTCATCCATAGACTGATGGGTAGGCAGAGGTCGTCAACCACACTGTGGTACACTTGTTACGAGGCTATTGTGGAAAACATCCCAAGTTGTGGGATGAACAACTTCCTTATGTGTAACATGAATACAATCGAGCAACACATTCATCCAAAAGGAGCTCACCATTCGATAAATGTTTTGGTTACCTACCAAGGGATTCCTTAGACATGGTATTTGGGAAAGATGACAGGGACAAAGTTCCAAAGTTTATTCAGTGGATACGGGTGATTCATCAAGTAGTACAAGAGAAGTTGGAGAAACGTTAGGCTCAATATAAAGCTCAACATGATAAGCATCGAGTTGAGCATTAGTTTCAAGTTGGGGACAAGTTATGGCTCCACATCAGCAAGGATAGAATCAAGGGAGAAGGGAAGAAATTGAGACCCATTCGATATGGTTGCTTCACCATATTGGCAAAGATTAGAGACAATGTTTTTCGTCTTGACTTGCCTGTTTATATGCAAATGTACTCAGTAGTAAATGTTGAAAACCTGAAGCTCTATGAACCTCCATTGGTTATGGATACTGAAGAGGTTGCACAGATTCCTACAGTGGAAGATTTTGCACCAGAGTATCTAAACAATTTTCCCAAAGATATCATTCTCAATAGGAAAACTAGAACTTGACGACAAGGAGATGTGGAGTACATTCAAGTTGGCTTCAGAGGAATGCATCCAAGTAAAGATTAATGGATGGAGAAATAAAAAGTGAGGGAGAAATTCCCTCACTTTCCAATTGATTGAAAAGGGTTTTGGAAGTCCAAAAACTCTTAGTGGTAAGGATTGATCCAGGTGGATCTTCATGAAGTACCAATGGCATGCTAAAAGGCTCAAAATCCAAAGTGGCAGAATTTGGATAAACTTAGCATCAGATCTAAGTGCTTGTCATCTTGATTCCAACGGTGTGAACGACACTCAAAACCAAGTTCATATGAACAAATTAGATCAAGTCAAATTTTATGTTTGACTTTTCCAGGTGGAAGGAGGAATGACCTGGCAGACACTCTCAACAAATGGGGAAGTGCCAAGTGGTAGGCTTCCATTGGTCTCACATATTTCATATCTCAGCAAGGAGAAGAAGTGGCTTAAGGAAAATCGGCCCTAGGCAAGTTGTGATGCGATAATCGTATATTGCAATCGCAAAAAGGAAAAGTGTTAAGAATCGACCCCAACAGAGCCATTTGCGATGTGATAAAATCACAATTGAAGATTGTGGTGGGAGAAATTGAATGGGGTATCACCTGGGCTCCGCTGATTGCGATTTGCGATGAGGGATTCTGGACCTGATACTCTATGAATTATGTTTAATAATCCCGACTAGTTTGCAGAGTGCCTGTTGTTTGGGATTGGGTCTAACCGTTGATTGCGGGGAACGCCGATAGTCATGCCACCAAGTTAAACACACAATTTAAAGGTGTTTCTCCATATTTGTAAGGTTTTTTCCATATCTTATTTAGGCTCGAGAACCTCAGTTACGAATCAAGCCCGCCTACTTAAATTGGTCTATGGTTATAAACTACCCGGGTATTAAGGGATTTGTTGTCATGCTTATATAGAAGGTCGTTTGTGTCGAAAGAAGATAGATGGGATCAACGAAATAATTTAGAATAATTGCATGCAGCAGAACCTGACCTGGCAGTAGGCCAAGACCTCGCCTTGAGCAACAGGGAGGTTTCAAGAAGTTACAGAAGGCTTGATTAGCCAAATTGGTCATTTGGATAGGCATTTTTGCATGATTTTTCGCTAGGATTTCAGTGCTACTATTTGTTTTCTAAAGCTGTACTCTCCATTCTTCATCCAACTTCCAACTTGGATATATAATGATTCTAAATAAATTTTATTGTGCTTTTATCTATTTTTTATGCCACTTAATGAATGAAGGCCTCCCCACTATTAAGTAGGGCCCGAAGATGTAGTCCAAATTGGATGAACTCTGTAATCAAATATTTGTGTCATGGTTTCTTTATTATAGTGTTATTTCCACATTGTTTTATCTACTTTTAAGTTCCATGGTTTATAAGTTTTATTTCATGTAATTCTGATGCATCTATAAGTAAAAGATCTTGGATCAAGTTTGGTATCGGAGCAGGTCTTTGTTGATGCAAATTGCATGAGTATATGATTATAACCTAGAACAAGATGCGAAAAGGAGAAGGAATGCTTAAGTCCTTTGATCCTGAAGTAGGACTTGCACAAAGAAGAAGAAACATGGCCAATGAAGAAGCTTGTTGGGAAGAGGAACATAATTTCCGCAAGGTATTCTACAATATGGCAGAGAAAGTGGACAAGTTATTTTCAGAGTATGAGAAGGCACTTGGGCACGAGAAGGAAGGTGCTGATGATAGTAGATCAACAAATCATGAAGATGGTGGAGAAGAGCCTCCTCCCTCTCCTTCTTCAAGTGATAGTTCTCATCACTCCAATCGCGATTCCAAACATGCATCTAAGAAATTGTTCTTCAAGCTAGATGTAAATTTTGACCTGCCCATGTACAATGGAGAGTGTAGTGCATAAAAAATTAATAATTGGATAAGACAAATAGAGGTTTACTGTCAGATCCAACAAATTGAAGAAGATGAGGTAAATTTTCAGTTAGCATCTCTTCAGATGAGTGGCACTTCTCTTGTTTGTGGGAGAGGAATTTACAGAAGGGAAACAAAAAGTCAGGTAACCTTCTTTCCTCTTGGTCTAGTTTTATTTCTGCATTGAAAGACCAATTTTACCCTTTGGGTTATAAACAAAAGGCACTTATGGAATGGAAATATCTAAGTCAAGGTAAAGGCCAAAATGTGCAAATATTCATTGAATAATTTTGGAAACAAGCATTGAATTTGGGAATCTCAGTAGATTCGCCCGAGACTGTAACTAAGTATGTTGGTGTGCTACATAGTTACATAAGGCACTCGCTATTATTGTTCGAGCCTACTATGATTGATGCAACCAGTGTCAAGGTAATTCCTCTTGAAATCCGAGGCAAACATGATAGAGATGATCAAGGAAAGAAAACACCATTCATCCCTTTGCATGGAAAATTCCATAAGAAAGGCAAGGGGAAGGATAAGAAGACCGTCGCAGCTAAGAAAGGGGATGGAGCAACACCATATTGCACGCATTGCAAGAGAGAAGGTCATGACAAGGACCATTGTTGGAAGTTGCATTTGGAGCTGAGACCAAAGAGATTCAGCAGAAAGGGGAAGCAGAAGACAGTGGCAACAACGTAGTAGGACCTTGGATTAGATTCCAGTGATGAGGCATTAATCACAGCCTTGGGTGCAAAAGGTACTCCTTTTGTGAATAATATTTCTGATACAATTGCAAGTACTATTTATTTGAATGAGCTTGTAAGTAATGAGTGAAAGGGAATTGAATTATTCCACGTTAGAGATATTATAAAACATACAAAGGTGGAAACTCTGTTTGATTCAGGTTCCCAAGGAAATTTAATCTCAAAATCTTCAATGAAAAAGTTAGGCCTCAAAACTAAGCCTCATCTTAGTCCATACCTGCTTGGTTGGGTAAGCAATAAAGAAAAATTACAAGTAACCAAGCAGTGTAGGGCCAAATTTGTAATTAATTCTAAATTAGTTGAAAAGGTAGAGTTAGATGTTGCGCCTTTGGATATCCGCAGAATTATCTTGGGAAGTCAGTATCTATATGGAAGAAAGGCAATTTTCTTTCAGCACAAAAATAAATACCACCTCATGAAGGACAGGGTAGAATATATAGTCAGAGCTCATCGTATAAAAGTTAGTGCTAGCCTTATGAGTGCAAGACATATTAAGTGACTGGTTAATTCCAGCAAGGGGTGCATGCTCATGGTAGTAAGAGCGAAAGAGGCCGAGACGACTGACACTTTCAAAGGTTATGATTCTAATCATAAGAAATAATTATTTGAAATTATTTATGATTACGATGGATTGTTTTAGGAACCGAGAGGATTGCCCCCAAAACGGGAAATCCAACATGAGATCCATTTACAACAGGATTCTCCTTTACCTAATATTGGCATGTACATGATGGATTCTATGGAGATGGAGGAGATCAAGAAACAGGTGTAGGAGTTGCTAAATCAAGGGGTCATCGAACTGAGTTCTTCTCCATGTGGTTCACCAATCATGTTGGTGCAAAAGAAAGATGACACATGGAGAATGTGCGTAGACTACAGGGCGCTAAACAAAACTATGGTGAACAATCGATACCTTCTCCCTCGCATTGATGAATTATTAGATTAGTTGAAAAATGTTGTCTATTTTACAAAATTGGATTTGCGTAGGGGATATCACGAGGTTAGAGTTGCAAAACAAAACATTTGGAAGAGTGCATTCAAAACCAAACAGGGGTTGTTCGAATGGATGGTGATTCCATTTGGACTGTGCAATGCTCCAGCCATGTTTATGAGGGTAATGAATGATCTGTTTAGGTCTTTTCTTGATAATTTTGTGCTTGTATATCTGGACGATATTCTTTTGTATAGTAGGACATGGGATGAACATCATTAGAGGAATTTTGAGGTCTAAAATGGCCTCCTAAGAAAAATGTACAACCAAAATAAACTTTATAAGAACCAACAAGATTCAATATGATGATGTCCGCCATGGGGGTTGTTTCAACATTTTTGGAGTAAAAAAGTAAAAATATTAAAAAATAATAAAATAATAAAACTACTTTTTCAACTCCTATTTTCAACTTATCTCCCTAATGTTTTATTCAAATTTCAAGGAGTACTCATTGGATACAAAACCTAATTCCTCATTTAAGTGTACCCATGTTGCATACTTTCAATGGACCTTTCTACACGAAACATGAGGAATACATGAAAACAAGTGATTGCAATAATGTTTTTCATGTATTTCTCATTTTTTTGTAGCATGGTCCATCGAAAGTATGCAACATGGGTACTCCTTGGATGAGGAATCAAATTGTGCATCCAACAAGTGTTCCTGCTCAAAATTTGAGTATACCCATAAGGAGATAAGTTGAAAATATGAGTTGAAAAGTAGTTGTTTCTTTTTTTCCTCTGAAATTTGATGATGTAATCTAATCTTATTTTATTATTTCCACTATTATTTAATAATTTCCTTAGGAGGACCATTTTAAACTTCAAAACTCCCCTAATGATGTATGTCATGTGAAGAAAATGCTTGATGTTATGAAAAAAAAATTGTATGTAAAGTTGTCAAAGTGTGAGTTCGAGAAGACCTCTTTGGTTTATTTAGGTCATGTAATCGATAATGGAAATTGAGGATATATCCCTCTAAATTAGATGCGATTAGGAAGTGGCCCAAGCCCACAAATGTTACATAGTTCCAAAGTTTTTTGGTCATGGTATAGTATTGGAGAAGTTTCATTGACCAGTGTGAAGTAGACCTTTCAATGGGGAGGAAAGCAGCAGAAATCCTTCGACATGTTGAAAGAGAAGATCAGCACAACACTAGTGCTAGTCTTACCAAACCTTTAACAACCTTTTTGGATTAAAATGGATGCTATCGAATATGCCATGGGCGCTATATTGATGTAGCAAATGAAGCCTATATGTTACCATTCAGAGACTTTCTCTCGGGTTGTTGTGAATTATCCCACGTACGATAGGGAGTTGTATGCCTTGGTTCATAGTCTAAAGAAGTGGAAACACTATCTAATCGGTAAGGAGACCATCATCCATATAGATCATCAGCCCTTGTAGTACCCTCAGTCACAGACCAAGCTTCATCAAGCCCATCATTTCAGATGGATGGGATTCCTCCAACAGTTTCATTTAGTAATAAAATACAAGAAGGGAGCCAGCAACAAAGTAGCAGATATGCTTTTTTGCCCTCCTATTTATGCATCTGTAGTTTTGCAGAATGTTTATTTATCGTTATAAAGTTATGCTGAATAATACGCTAACGATGATGATTTTAAAGAGATTTATGCAAAACTGACTCGTGGATCACAGGTGGAAAATTATTATTTGCAGGAAAAACTATTGTACCACCTTGGCAAACTTTGCATACACATTGATGAAAGGGTACATGTAATCTGAGAGGCTCATAAGTCTATGGTGCCTGGTCATTTTGGGGTTGAAAAAACTGTAGGTTTTAACCCTGTACAGAAATTACCTACATACGAATTATAAAACACAGAAAATAAACAATGCGAGAGCATAACACATAAAACACATACACACATAGATTTTCCCCTGGATCGCAAAACTGGGACTACCAGCTTGATTTTTCAATATGTTGCTTTTAATGTTACAATACATATTTATACATGTCGAAGCATGCAATACCATGGACTAAAAACCATCGTGTCCAAAACCATGGACCAAAACCATCACGTCCAAAAGCATGTGTGAAAAACATGCAGAAAACCATAGGTAGGTCTGCCCAACCTAATATAGGGTCCAAAACCAAAATTTTCCGGGGTCTTTCCCAGACCCCATAGAGTGGGGTTATCTGCACCCCTCAAACCCCTTATGACTCCCCCCGCTATGCAATTAGCGCAACGAAGGGGGGGG
>APFE030458243.1:238271-293702 GCA_000404065.3 Pinus taeda
TGTAGTTGATAGTGCCACTACAGATTGTTTCTTACTCATCCAACTGACTGCACCTCCAAATAGGTTAAACACATACCCACTTGCAGATCTTCTCTGATCTAGATCTTCAGCTCAGTCTGCATCAACAAAGCCACAAATATCCAACGCTCTGTCCAATCCTGGTCTTCCTTGGTAGCACAAACCATAATCACTAGTGTCACGCAAATACCTGAAGACCCGCTTCACTATTGTCTAGTGCTCCTTCCCTAGTTTTGACATAAACTTGCTCAATACTCCCACTACATGTGCAATGTTTGGTCTAGTATAGACCATCGCATATATTAGGCTACCGACTGCACTTGCATATGGAACATGGGACATGTCCTATTCTTCTTCATGTGTCTTGGGAAACTATTCAGCAGATAACTTTACACCTACAGGAATAGGAACCTTCACCGGTTTACTATCCTGCATATTAAACCTCTACAATATTTTCTCAACATACTTCCTTTGGTTTAACCAGACCTTCCTCTTTGTCTAATCTCTTTTAATTTCCATGCCCAAAATATAGTTTACAGCACCAAGATATTTCATGTCAAATTTGGAGGACAAATGGGTCTTCAAATCCTGGATAATTTATTTGTCATTTCCAACCAGCAACATATCATCCAACAAGACCAGATAAATAACACGGCCACCAATTAATTTAAATTACACACAATGATCTGCTTTGCTTCTGGTGAAGCCAAGTCCCCGTATAAATGTATCAAATTTCTGATACCACATCCTTGGTGACTGTTTTAACCCATACAGAGACTTCTTTAACTTGCATACCAATTCTTTCTTACCCTTCACCACAAAGCCTTTAGGTTGCTTCATGTAGATCTCCTCTTCGAGATCCCCGTGAAGAAATGTTGTCTTCACATCCATCTGTTCTACCTCAAAATCAAAAGCAGCAGCAACAGATAAAAGTAATCTAATAGAAGTAACCTTGGCATCAGGAGAAAAAATATCACCAAAATCAATTCTTGGCACTTGGGAATAACCTTTTGCTACTAACTGAGCTTTGTATTTCTCCACCTTTCCTTCTGCATTTGTCTTCTTCTTGAACACCCATTTGCTTCCAATGGGTTTCCTTCCTGTTGGCAACTCCACCAGATCCCAAGCCTCATTTTTATGCAAAGATGACATTTCATCAACCATGGCCTCTTTCCAGAGTTTTCCATCCTCTGAATCTACTGCTTCCTTCATAGTTCTGGGATCATCATCAATAATAAATAAAGAAAAATTTGAATAGAAAGCATATGGACTATACCTTTTTGGCTGCCTTCTTTCTTGAACTGATCTTCTCACACCAGAGTTTGTGGCTCTTCATCTTCTGATTCCTCCTCTTCTGTAGAGTCTGATTCTTCCTCCTTTAGCTTAAACTCTATCTTCTTAGGTTCCTTTGGTTGGACTTCATGTTTAATAACATTTTTCGCCTCTTTGAACACCACACCTCGATTGTACACAACCTTCCTTGTTACTGGGTTCCAAAGCTTATAACCCTTTAAACCATCCTTATACCCAATAAAGATGCACTTTTCAGATTTACTATCCAACTTGGTTTGTTTATCCTTTGGAACATGTACATATACATCACATCCAAATACCCTAAGATGTGAAAGAAAGGGTTTCTTACCAGTCCATACCTCTTGTGGAGTCTTGTCCTCCAACACTAATGAAGGTGATCTGTTGACTAGGTAACATGTTGTCTCCACCGCCTCTACCCAGAATTCCTATCCTAACCCCGCACCACTAAGCATGCTTCTTTCCCTTTCCATCAACATCTTGTTCATTCTTTCTGCAACTCCATTTTTCTCAGGTGTGTATGGAGTAGTCTTTCGCCGTATGCCACACTTCTTACAGAATTCTCTAAATTCCTTACTATAAAACTCTCCACCGTTATCTGTCCTCAACACCTTTATCTTCTTCTCTGTCTGGTTTTCCACCAGAGCCTTAAATTCTTTAAACCCATCAAAGACTTTAGATTTCTTCTTAAGGAAATATATCCATGTATTCCTTGAAAAGTCATCTATAAAGGATACATAGCACACAGACTTACCTAGTGATGGAACCTTCACAGGTCCAAACACATCACTATGCATGAGCTCTAATATCTATTTTTCCCTCTTACCACCAGAGGGGAAACTCACCCGATTTTGCTTCCCATATACACAATTTTCACAGAAATCAAAATCCAGAGAGCTATTACTCATACCTTCTACCATACCATTACCATGAAGTATTCGAAGGCCCTTCTCTCTAATATGTCCAAGCCTTTGATGGCACAACATGGTCTTCTCTCTAAAGACCACTAGATTTTCTGCCCCACTTTTAGGAACCACAGAATTGTTGCACCCATCAACAATAGTGCTACCTTGCAGCTTGTACAGAGTTCCAATTCAAACTCCCCACATCAATACCAGTGCCCCCCAAACCATCTTGTAGGTATCCTTCTCGAACACTATTTTTACACCTACATCATCCAACTTGCTTACAGAAATCAGTTTTCTAGCTAATGCAGGAATATGTAGAACACTCGGAAGTGTTCTAACCCTTCCACCTTGCAACTTCAAATTTACTTTTTCGCGATCAACGATTCTAGCATTCCTGTCATCCCCCAAGAAGACATCACCACCATCATATTTCTCATACTCATTGAGCCACTCTCTATGGGGAGTGAAGTGAAAGGATGCACTTGAATCAATCAACCATGCCTCATGATCTACAGGTGTACTTGAAGAAGCCAAGTACACATCCCCACCTTCATCTGAGGTGGTTTTCGCCTCTGCAAAAGGAGCATTATCAAATCCCTTTCCTTTGTCAGGTGCTTTAGATTTACAGTCCCTTTTGTAGTGCCCTTCCTTTCCGCATTTCCAGCACACAACCTTTACAGGTTTTCCTAGAGATTTAGATCTCTCTCTAGATTTACATCTCCCACTCGATGACTTATTTCTATTTCTGTTCTAGGACCGTCCTCATATAGACAAGGTATCACCATTATGGCTCTCCATATTTTTCCATCTCATCTCCTCTGTCAACAAGGATGAGACTATTTCATCAAACTACAAGGCTGTTGCATTGCTACCTATAGCAATAACTAGACTATCCCACGAATCTGGTAGAGAACACAACAAACTAATGCACTTATCTTCATCTGAAATTTTGATGTCAATAGATGATAACTTACTTACCACAATATTAAATGCATTTAGATGCTCTGTCATTGAGTATCCATCTTTCATCCTCAGGTTATACAAATTTTTCCGTAGGAACAGTTTATTCACTAGAGACTTAGATTGGTACAAAGTCCCTAACTTGTCCCAGAAAGCCTTTGCTATGGCTTCCCCTGATACATTCAGCAATACTAAATCTGAGACACACAATCGTATTATGCTCTTTGCCTTTCGATCCAAATTCTTCCATTATTCATCTGACACTCCCGTTGGTTTAGTACTCGGATCTACCATGATCCACTGATATTTATCCACCAACAAATCCTCCATCTTGAGTTTCCACAACTCAAAACTCTGACCTTTAAATTTCTTGATCTCTATCTTTCCACTGCTCACCATATTCTTTCACCACTAGAATCGATGTCACAGATCTCCCACTAAACAGGGTCTACCACAGGCTCGAGTGAAACCCCTCAGCAATAAAGGTGTCCCCTTGAAGTCAAAATAGCTTTGATACCAAATGTAGGTTTTAACCCTATACAGAATTACCTGCATACGAATTCTAAAACACGGAAAATAAACAATGTGAGAGTACAACACATAAAACACATACACATAGAGATTTTCCCCTAGATCTCGAAACCGGGACTACTAGCTTGATTTTTCATTACGTTCCTTTCAATGTTACAATACATATTTATACATGTCGAAGCATCCAATACCATGGACCGAAAACCATTGCATCCAAAAGCATGTGCAAAAAACATGCACAAAACCATAGGTAGGTCCGCGCAACCTAATATAGGGTCCAAAAACAAAATTTTCTGGGGTGCTACCCCAGACCCCATACAGTGGGGTTACCTACACCCCTCAAACCCCCTGTGACTCCCCCCACTACACAATCGGCACAATGAAGGGGGGGCTTCACCACCCTTCTAACCTATCGGTTAACTACGTGGGCTAGTCGTGGAAAGAATATAACACAAGCCAACAAAAACTTTATGTCATTTATAGAGGTTTTGTTTTTGGCCTCATATGAAAAACATTGTAGATCGCTTTGTAAAGGGTTATGTGTTGTACTCTGTTTCAAATCCCTCTAATAGAAAACTTGGGCTGTACACAACACTCCCTATTCCAAGTCAACCATGGGAAAGTGTGTCCATGGAATTTGTAGGTGGTTTTCCTATGTCTAGGAAAGGTCACGACTATTTGTATGTCATTGTGGATTGTTTTAGTAAAATGTATATTTTAATGCCTTGGAAAAAGTGGGCCACTGCTGAGTAGACTTCTTATGTTTTTTTTGAGCATGTTTGGATCCATTTTGGGTTGCCCACATCTATTGTGTCAGATCGAGACTCTCTCCTTCTTGGAGAGTTTTGGACCAGCTTGTGGAGAATGATGTACACTAAGCTGAAAAGAAGTACGAAATTTCATCCACAGACCAATGGGTAGAAAGAGGTCATCAACCGCACCATGGTACACTTGTTACGATGCTATTGTGGAAAACATCCCAAGTTGTGGGATGAAAAACTTCCTTATGTGTAGCATGAATAAAATCAAGCAACACATTCATCCACATGGAGCTCACTATTTGAGACATGTTTTGGTTACCTACCAAGGGATCCCTTAGACATGGTCTTTAGGAAAGATGATGATGGCGATGGATAAGATGATAGGGACAAATCACGAAATTTTATTCAATGGATACAGGTGATTCATCAAGTAGTACAAGAGTAGTTGGAGAAAATTCAGGCTTGGTATAAAGCTCTGCATGAAAAACACTGAGCTGACCATTAGTTTCAAGTTGGGGACAAGGTATGGCTACACATTAGCAACGATAGAATGAAGGGAGAAGGGAAGAAATTGAGACCCATTCAATATGGTCCCTTCACCGTATTGGCAAAGATTGGAGACAATGCTTTTCACCTTGACTTGATTGTTTATATGCAAATGTACTCGGTAGTGAATGTTGAAACTTGAAGCTCTATGAACCTCCATTGTTTATGGATACCAAAGAGGTTGCACATATTTCTACAGTGGATGATTTTGCACTAGAGTATCTAGACAAGTTGCCCAAAGATATCATTCTTGACAAGACAACTAGAACTTCACGACAGGGAGATGTAGAGTACATTCGATGCGGCTTCAAAGGAATGCATCTGGGTAAAGCTCGATGGATGTAGAAAGATAAATTTGAGGGAGAAATTTCCTCACTTGCCAATTGATTGAAAAGGATTTTAGCAGTCCAAAAGCTCTTAGTGCGAAGGATTGATCCAGGTGGATCTTCAGAAAGTACTAGTGGCATGGTAAAAGACTCAAAACTCAAAGCGGAAGAATATAAATAAAATTAGCATCAGATCAAAGTGCTCATCATCCTGATTCCAATGGTGTGAATGACACTCAAAACCGAGTTCATATGAAGAAGTTAGAGCAAGTCAAAGTTTATGTTTGACTTGTCCAAGTGGCAGGATGAATGATGTGGTAGACACTCTCAGTGAATAGGGAAGCACCAAGTGGCAGGCTTCTAATGGTCCCTCATATCGCATATCGAATCAAGGATAGAAAATGGTTTAAGGCAAATTGACTCTAGGTAAGTTGCGAGGTGATAATCACATGTCGCAATCACAAAGAGGCAAAGTGTTAAGAATCGGCCCCGGCAGAGCCAATTGCAATGTGATAAAATCACAATCGCAGATCGCAGCAAGAGAAATCGAATGGGGTATCACCCGAGCTTCTCCTATTTCAATTTGCAATGGGGGATTCTAGAATTGATACTCTATGCATTATATTTAATAATCTTGATGAGTCCATAGAGTGTCTGTTGTTTGGGCTTTTGTTTGACCGCTAATCACAGGGAACGCTAATAGTCATGCAGTCGAGGTTAACTCACAGTTTAAAGGATTTTTTTCCATATTTTTAAGGTTTTTTCCATATCTTATTTAGGTCCGAGAACTTCTGTTGGGTATATCAAGCCCGCCTGCTTAACTTGGTCTATGGTTGGAAACTACCCAAGTATTGAGGAATTTACCACCATGCTTATATAAAAGGCCATTTGTGTAAGAAGAATGCAAAGGGGATTAGCGGAACAGTTCAGAAGCATTGCACATGGCAGACCTAACCTGGTAGCAGACTAGGACCTTGCCTTGAGCAGCAAGGAGGTTCCGAGAAGTTACAGAAGGCTCGATTATCCAAATTGGGCATTTAGATAGGTTTTTTTGCATGACTTTTCGCCAAGATTTTAGTGGTACTATCTATTTTATGAAG
Source organism: Pinus taeda (assembly GCA_000404065.3). Taxonomy (NCBI): domain Eukaryota; kingdom Viridiplantae; phylum Streptophyta; class Pinopsida; order Pinales; family Pinaceae; genus Pinus; species Pinus taeda. The sequence continues at coordinate 244,733 of APFE030458243.1, forward strand.
TTGGGCTCTCCATTCTTTGTCCAGCTTCCATCTTGGAGGTATAAGGACAGTAAAGAATTTTGCTTGCACTTTTATCTCTTTTTTATGCCACTTAATGAATGAAGGCCTCCCCACTATTGAGGAGGGCCCAAAGACGTAGTCCAAATTCATTAGGGTATTTTTGGGGTCTAAAATGGGCCTCCTAAGAAAAATGTACAACCAAAATAAAATTTATAAGAACTAATAGGATTCAATATGATGATGTCAACCATGGGGATGAATCGCCATTTTTGTTGTAGAAAAGCAAAAATTTTAAAAAATAATAAAATAATAAAACTACTTTTTCCACTTGTATTTTTAACTTATCTTCCTAAGGTTTTACTCAAATTTCGAGCAGGAGTACTCATTGGATGCAAAGTTTGATTCCTCATACAAGGAGTACCCGTGTTGCATACTTTCGATGGAACATGCTACACAAAAAATGAGAAATACATGAAAAAACGTCATTGCAATCATGTTTTTCATGTATTTCTCATTTTTCATGTAGCAAGGTACACCAAAAGTATGCGACAAGGGTACTCCTTGGAAGAGGAATAAAATTCTGCATCCAATGACTATTTCTTCTCGAAATTTGAGTAAACCCATAGGGAGATAAGTTGACTATTTCTGCATCTAATCTTATTTTATTATTTCCACTATTATTCTATAATTTCCTTAGGAGGCCCATTTTAGACCTCACAATTCCCCTAATGGCACAAACTTCATAATCAAATCTTTGTGTCATGGTTTCTTTCTTATCGTGTTATTTTCGCATTGTTTTATGTGCTTTTAAGTTAAATGGTTTATAAGTTATGTTTCATGAAATTTTGATACATCTATAAGTAAAAGATCTTGGATCAGGTATAAATCTCTATTGTACTATTTACATGTTCTTTACGAAATTTATGCTCCATTCGCGTTGAACATTGGATTGAAATTTGCAATCCGATCAACACAAGTAGTTTAAATTTTCTCTATCTGAGGATGCATGTTATTTAACCAGACTTGGAATCTGCAACTCACGACATTTCCTATTGTTTCTCATAATGAAAATTGGACTGATTTAAATTTTCTCTGTTTAAGGGTGTAGGGGAATTCAAAATGATCTCGGATCAAATGGAATTCAGACACACAAAGGCACGAATTCAGGGTGTGTGGTGGTTGCATGAGATAGGCGATCCATTGTGTCGTTTGATGAACTCGCCTACAAACAGAGTGGGGGAGAGAGACATAAAGGTGGGTGAGACACGAAGAGAGAGGAAGGAAGAGAGAGAGGAGGGGGGAGATAGGAGGAGAGAGGGAGGGAGATAGATGTATCTGGAGGGGGAAATAGAGGGAGGGAAGAACAAATACATTAAGAGATAGAGGTGGAGAGAGAGAGGGAGTGACAAGGGAGAGATGAATATGGAACGAGGGAGAGAGGATATGAGGGAAGGGAGAGAAAATAAGAGGATAGAGATAGGGAAAGAAGGGGAGGAGAGAGATAGGGGGACATAGATATGGAGGGGGAGAGAGGGGGAGAGAAAGAAGGAGAGAGGGAGGGAGATAGTGACGGAGTTTGAGGGTGGAGAAAAATAGAGAGTGTGATGGGGGGGGTGAGACAGAGGGAGGTGGGAGAGAAAGGGAGAGATAGGAAGGTAGAGATAGAGGAGAGAGAGAGAGTGGGAGAGAGAGATGGAGTTGGAAGGGGAAGAAAGACATAGAGAGAGAAAGGAGGGGAGGGAAAGGGAATGACAAGGGAAAGATGTAGCTATGGTGAGGGAGAGAGTAGAGAAAGAGGGAAGAGAGAGAGAGGGAGAAGGGGAGAGAGAGAGAGAGAGAGAGAGAGAGAGAGAGAGAGAGAGAGAGAGAGAGAGAGAGAAGGGGAAGAGAGAGAGGGAAACAATGAGGAAGGAAGAGCGATAGATAAATATGCAGAGAGAGTGTGTATGTTTTGGGGGTGAGAAGGAGAGACAAGGGGAGATAGAGATATAGATGGAGGGGGGAGAGAGGAAAAGACAGGGAGGGAGGAAGAGATATAAATATGGAGAGAGAAATGGAAGAGAGAGAGAGAGAGAGAGAGAGAGAGAGAGAGAGAGAGAGAGAGAAGGGGAAGAGAGAGAAGGGGGGAGAAAGAGGGAGGGAGGGAGAGAGAGAAGGAGAGGGAGAGATAGAAAGAGAGAGAAAGAGAGATAGATAGATAGATAAATATTGAGAGAGAGTATGTTTTTTGGGGGCTGAGATAGAGATACAATGGAATATAGATACAATGGGAGATAGAGATATAGATGGAGGGGGAGAGAAGGAAGAAGAGAGAGAAAAAGAGAGGGAGGGATGAAATATATAATATACTATATATATATATATATATATATATAATATTATATAGAGAGAGAGAGAGAGAGAGAGAGAGAGAGAGAGAGAGAGAGAGAGAGAGAGTTGTGTTTATGGGGCTAAGGCAAAGAGACAAATAAGGAGAGATGGAGGGAGGTATAGATATAGATGGCAGGGAGAGAGAGGGAATAAGAGAAATATAGAGAAAGGGAGGGAGAGGCGAAGAGAGAGAGAGGAGGGAGAGAGGGAAGGGGAGAGAGAGGAGAGAGGGATGGATATAGGCACCGAATGAAAGGTGGAGAGAGAGGGAAGAAGAAAGAGACACAAAGAGACAAATATAGACATAGAAGTTAGATCTAAAAAGTCATGAATATTTTGGTTTTGCACTAAAATAGATGTATTTATTTTAGTGTAGATGTTGATTTTTAATTATATTTTATCACTTGCACTAGATGCATTGATTTCAATGTATATGTTGATTTCTAATCCTATTTAATACCTTACACTAGATGCATTGATTTAGATGTTTATTTCTACTCCTATTTGATTACTTGCATTGGATGAATTCATTTCAGTGTAGGTATTGATTTATAATCCTATTTGATCCCATACACTAGATGCATAGATTTCACTATAGATGTTGATTTCTAATCCTATTTAATACCTTACACAATATGCATTAATTTTAGTGTAGATGTTGATTTCTACTCCTATTTCATTGCTTGCACTGGATGCATTGGTTTTAGTGTGGATATTTATTTTTAATCCTATTAATTGCTTGCACTACATGCATTGATTCTAGCATAGATTTTGATTTCTAATCCTATCTAATTGTATTCACCAAATGCATTCATTTCAGTGTAGATGTCGACTTCTGATTTGATGCAACTAGATGTACTATGTACATTAATTTCAAAGTAATTAGATTAATAGTGTGCATTGATTTCAGTGTAAGCACATCTATGGACCCTCCATATATATCTCTATCTCCCTTTGTCTCTCCTTTATCTCTCTATATCACTCCCCAAATATACTTTCTCTCTATATTTATCTATCTATCTATTGTTACATTCTCACTTTACGGTCAAATTTTTTATTTCATTGTTCATGTTACTAACAGTCTCTCCTTCTCACCCCCAAAACATACACACACTCTCTCTCCATATATATCTATCTCTCTTCCTTCCTTCCTCTTCCTTTTCCCTCTCTCTCTTTTTCTTCTCTCTCTCTCTCTCTTCCCCTTGTCTCCCTCTGTCTCTCTCTCTCTCCTTCTCCCTCTCTCACTCTGCCCTCTTGCTCTCCTCTCTCCCTCACCATATCTCCATCTCTCCCTTGTCTCTACCTTTCTCTCTCTATGTATTTCTTCCCCTTCCAACTCCATATCTCTCCCCCCCTCTCTCTCCCCTCTCTCATATCCTCTCTCTACCTTCCTCTCTCTCCCTTTCTCTCCCACCTCCCTCTGTCTCCCTCTCCCCCCATCACACTCTCTCTTTCTCTCCACCCTCCAAATCTATCACTATGTCCCTCCCTCTCTCCTCGCTCTCCCCCTCTCTCTCCCTCCATATCTATGTCTCCCTATATCTCTCTTCCCCTTCTTTCCCTATATCTATCCTCTTCTTTTCTCTCTTCCCTGATCTCTTCTCTTCCTCATTCTATCTTCATCTATCCTTTTTCACTCCCTGTCTCTCTCCACCTCTATCTCTCAATGTATTTTTTCTTCCCTCCCTCTCTTCCCCCTCCAAATCCATCTCTCTCTGAAAGGTGTAGAGAGAGAGACAGGGGAGAGAGAAGAGAGGGAGGGAGATAGACACCAAATGGAAGGTGGAGAGAGAGGGAAGAAGAAAGATACGCAAAAGAGAAAAATATATAAATAGCACTTAGATCTAGAAAGCCATGAATATTTAGGTTTTTCGCTAAAGTAGATGTATTGTTTTAGTGTAGTTGTTGTTTTTTAATTCTATTTGATCGCTTACACTAGATGCATTGATTTTAAATGTAGATGTTGATTTATAATCCTATTATATACCTTACACTAGATGCATTGATTTCACTGTCGATATTGATTTCTACTCCTATTTGATTATTGGCACTGGATGCATTAGTTTCAATGTAGATATTGATTTCTAATCCTATTTGATCACTTGCACTAGATGCATTAATTTTAGTATAGATGTTGATTTCTAATCCTATTTAATGCCTTAAACAAGATGCATTAATTTTAGTGTAGATGTTAATTTCTACTCCTATTTGATTACTTGCACTGGATGCATTGGTTTCAGTGTAAATATTGATTTATAATCCTATTTAATTACTTGCAATATATGCATTTATTTCAATGTAGATGTTGATTTCTAATCCTATCTTATTGTTTGCACTAGATATATTGATTTCAATGTAGATTTTGAATTCTGATTTGATGCAGCTAGATATATGATGTACATTAATTTCAAAGTAATTAGATTAATAGTGTGCATTGATTTTAATGTAAGCACATCTCTTCCCCCTCCATCTATATCTCTATCTCCCTTTGTCTCTGCTTCTTTTTCTCTTTATCTCAACCCCCAAACATATTGTCTCTCTCCATATCTATCTATCTATCTATTGTTACATTGTCACTTTTCGCTCAAAATTTTTATTTCATCATTCAAGTTACTAGTAGTCTCTCTCATCTCAACAAACTGAGGTAACTAAGAAAATTTAAAATTAAATTGACCAAATTAATCTTAGACATATTTAGTGTATTTAAAATGATCAAAATAATTAGATGTTCAACAAATTTTATATGACCATAGATGACTGGGACCATTCTAGATCCATATTAACCCCAGATCTAGCAAGCATCGAGAGGGATCAAATCTCTCAAGGTGCAAACCTTTCCTCAAGTTTTGCATTGAAAAGAGATGTTTCCACCTTGAGAGATTTGATCTCTCTCATGCTTGACAAATCCGAGATTAAGATGGATATAGGCTGGTCTATATGGCTTACACACTTGTTTACACACCAACAAATCTATTAGGATAATGACAATGAACCAAATTTTTTTTTTTTTTTTTTTATGTTTTTAAGATAAGTAAGTAAGAAATCTTGCTAGAGTTTTTACAAAGAAATGGAAGAGTAGAATGAGTTCATCCAACTTTGAATGGATGAGAAAAAACATTAGTCCAACTCTAAGATTCCTATTGATAAGGCATGCAAAGACACTTTCCCTATTTTATATCTAGAAAAGCCCTCGATGTCACCTTTAAAGAAAGGAAAAAAAATCTATCTCAAATTGCTTGGTTAGTTAAATTAAAATCAAAGCTTGTGAAACCAACATTAAACCAACACAAATAAATGGAGGAGAAAGAAAGGGGATTCTACTAGAAGTATAATTAATACATTTGAGAACTCACACACTATTGATGGCCCCAAAAATGGTAATGCGACCTTTAGGAACACACTTGTATAGGAACATATGTTCATTCCTAGGGGCACATAAGCATTCCTTAGCATCAAGGCTAGACAAGCCCCAAAATGTCGACCAAGAACACATATGCATTTCTTCTGTGACACAATTTTATGCACCCATAACTAATTATTTTTACTATTTTAGACTACGTGGAATGTTTTTAGTTTTTATTTAGTTAGATATTTCATCCTTTGTCTACATCGAGTACTAAGTTAACAAATTATATTTTTAGATTCTACGTAAGCATTGTAATGAAATTTCTTTTATTTTTTTCTTTCCTTTTCAAAAACGGGTTTAATTAAAAAAAACAAAGACAAGAACAATATTGAATTGCAAGAGACTTGGTTACCATGGAGCCTAGTGAGAAACCAAACCTGCCATAAGTGAACCAAAACTTAGAACAACCAAACCCTAACCTAGAATAGAGAAATTTCAATTCTCAGATTCATGCATTGTTGGCTACTTTGTGGGAATTTTTATAGAATCTCTAAAAAACCAAAGAGCCTTCATGATTCTTTCTTGCAAGCTCACTAAATTCAATTGTATCATTCAATTGCTATTTCGAAGCTCTATAAACTAATACTTTTTTATTATAGGACTAGGATATATGAATATTATATAGTTGGTCTAAATAAAGACCAAATTTGAGATGTGACTTTTACCAAACAAAATTTGTTGTCATTATTCATTGATCCTAGAAACAACCAATCTTGGCGAGTTAATCAGAAATACGTTTGTATTGGTCACTCAACCAACCAACCACTTCAATCAATCCCACTAAAAAAATCAATCCAAAAATAATCACAAATCCAATAACTTAAAAATATATCCAATTAAAACTCTCCATTAAATCCATTCAAATTCAAAATATCAAACTTGTATAAAAGAAGTTATTTTAAAGATTTCATGAAACTCCTATTTTCCATATACCTAACCATCCTGAGATATCATCTATTGTTTAGGCAACAAAGCTCAAACATGACCAAATCAATTTAGCATAGTGGTGATCATGTTTGACTATTTGAAATACAAATATTTTAATTTAATATAAATATTATGACACAGTTTTCAATAAAATAAATATAATCTTATACAAAATTCCCTCAATACCCAGATACAATTTAATATTAGAAAAAGAAATCTATACTAGATTTTTAAAATCTCAATTAATATGTTTTAAAAAATAAAGGAAAAAATACAATAATCCAAGGAAAAAATGATCAATATCAAAGCTGTTTAATTTACAATAATAAGATTTATAAAAGAAAATTAATTTTAATTTAGAATTTTTAAAGAAACATTTAAAATTTAATCCAATTTCAAAAATAAATGATTTTATAAATGATAAAAATTAAATAAGTTTTTATATTATAATTATAATTTTAATGTTTAATTAATAAAAATATATAATTATTCTAGCAAACATATCAAATTTCAAGTACCAAACTGTTTAATAAAAAGACAATTTCAAATTTGACCAATTTATAGTAAATATAATAAACTTATAAAAAGCATTAATTTTAATTTATATTTTTTTTAAAATATTTAAATTTTAATCGAATTTCAGAAAAATAAATGATTTATAACTGAAAAAATTAAATAAGTTTATAAATTATATATATTTATTGTTTTAGATTAATAAAAAATAATATTGGTATACACAATTTTTGACATTAGAACTATAAAATATACCAAAATTCAAAACCAAACTTTATAAGAAGACATTTCCAAACTTGACCAATTAATAAAAATTCTATCATAATATAAAATGATGGATTTTTTAATATTGAGAATAATAATAAAAAAAATACACATTATTACAACACTCTAGGTGGAGTTGTATTCATACGGTAATGGCTAACAAATCTGCCATTAAATGTTCACTTAACTGCATACTCTTTAACCCGATAACACATGGCCGCTATTTTTTATTTATCAACTCACCACGCACGTGTGTGTTATCGGCTTAAGGAATATGCAGTTAAACGTGCATTTAATACCTTAGAGCAAGCTCGTTAACCATCGCCGTGAGCCTTAGCCATTGCCGTATTCATACACGGTTTTCGGATCCCTAGATATGCCGCGGCTCGCACGTGAGATTCGGGAGCTGTAGACGTAGGCGACGCCGCCCAAGCACCCGAAATATCGGATTCATTACAGAGGTCATTACAGAGGGACAATAAATATGGTTCTTTCTCCAAAACGCCTCTCAGTTCAAATCCAACATGAATATTTGTTAAAGGAATGAATCAAAACTTGAACCTACTCCAACAAACTCCGCTTTTGATTTCTCAAAATTGGTTCTCAGTGGTTTCACGTTGGTGCATCGTATCAATTTCTATAAGCGCTCATCTTCCTCAAATTCTATCAAATTTCTGATCAGTTGGATGTGTATTCAACTGCCTTTCAGGTGTTGGTGAAGTTTTATTGCAGAAGCAACATCAGCGATTTGCAGGTATTTGATCTTGATTCTTACCACCATTTTTTTGTAAACGGGATGGCTTACGGTCTTATTTTCTGCCTCTGGGCACTAATGGAATTTTACTCGAAGCACTTATTAAAGTTTACTGGAATCAAACTTTCAGTATTTTAGTTGAACTTACTGGGATGGTAGATTTTGATAATATTTTGGTTCATGCTTATAGTAGCTAGGCCAGACTATTGATGTCTTATATTTTTATTTTGGTTAAGTTTTTTTAGTTGTCTATAATCTACTCACTAGTGGAATGTTATTATAAGGATGCTATTTGTCTGATTCCAGGATATTCTCCAAATTTGCAATGAGGAAAAGGATGTCTGTGTCATTGGATTTGTTATGATGGGTTCATTTACTTTGAATTTATTTCATTTTAAATTTTTATTTCCGTTAAGTCTACCAATTTTTCTATTGAATGATATAACAATAATCTACTCACTAGTAGAATGCTATCATAGGGACGTTGTTTGTTTGATTCCATTTAGGATATTCCCCGATTCTGCAATGGGGATAAGGATGCCTATATCATTGGATTTGTTATGATGGGTTCATTTACTTTGAATCTGTTTCATTTTATATTTTTATTTCGGTTAAGTCTACCCAGTTGTCTATTGGATGATATAAAGATAATTTACCCACTACCCACTTGTCTATTGGATGATATAAAGACAATTTACCCACTAGTCGAATTCTATCATTTTTCTACATTTTTCTATTGGATGATATAATGATAATCTACCCACTAGTCAAATGCTATCATAGGGACACTATTTCTCTGATTCCAGGATATTCCTTGAATCTGCAACGAGGATAAGGATGCTTATGTCATTGGATTTGTTATGATGAGTTCATTTACTTTGAATTTGTTTCACTTTATATTTTTATTTCGGTTAAGGCTACCGATTTGTCTGTTGGATGATATAAAGATAATTTACCCACTACCCATTTGTCTATTGGATGATATAAAGATAATTTACCCACTAGTCGAATGCTATCATTTTTCTATTTGATGATATAACGATAATCTACCCACTAGACGAATGTTATCATAGGGACGTTGTTTGTCTGATTCCAGGATATTCCCCTAATTTGCAATAAGGACAAGGATGCCAATGTCATTGGATTTGTTATGATGAGTTCATTTACTTTGAATTTGTTTCATTTTATATCTGATTAGAGGATATTCCCCTAATTTGCAATGAGGACAAGGATGCCAATGTCATTGGATTTGTTATGATGAGTTCATTTACTTTGAATTTGTTTCATTTTATATTTTTATTTTGGTTAAGTCTACCCATTTGTCTATTGGATGATATAAAGATAATTTACCCACTAGTCAAATGCTATCATTTTTCTATTGGATGATATAACGATAACCTACTCACTAGTCAAATGTTATCATAGGGACTTGTTTGTCTAATTCCATATGGGATATTCCCAAAATCTGCAATGGTTATAAGGATGCCTATGTCATTGGATTTGTTATGATGGGTTCATTTACCTTGAATTTGTTTCATTTTCTATTTTTTTTTAGGTTAAGTTTACCCATTTGTCTATTAGATTATATAAAGATATTTTACCCACTAATAAAATGCTATCATCACTACTGTGTGTAAGATTAGTTGACTTTGGGCACCCCTTAAGATAATCTAATTTTCCAAAAACAGCTTTTCCTAAACCCTGCCATAAAATTCATGAGATTTGAACCTAAAACTTGAAACAAACTAAACCCCATTCAAATCCACCAATTTATAAAGTACAGATTACTTTTATTGAATTTTTTATAATCAAATTAAATTCAAAAACAAAACTGAAATGAAAGAAATATTTTAAAGTGAGTGTGAAGCTGAATTTTTCCTTTTACTGTAAATGGCAGGGGACATTATGGCGGAAGAGTACAACAAAAGGGTTGATAAGGGTAAGATCGTGGATAGTTACATTGCAAAAGGCCCTGGCCATGAATATTTGGGTTCTGATGTTAAGAGTAGACTTGCTACTGTTAAAAGTAAACTTTCTGGGTTGATATTTATGTGCAACTCTGTCACAATCGACGATTGTTTCCAACATAAAGTTTGTGGAATGCCATCATCCAGGAGGGACCTTGTACAAAAGGTTTATCCTGGAATGAAGCTATTCTTGTTTGATATCGACACAAGATTAATGCATGGCATTTATGAAGCTTCATCCTTGGGTGGGAATGAGCTAGTACCCAATGCTTTCAGACGATCCAAGAAGCCATTTCCTGCTCAGGTTTGGGTCCATATTACCCTCTTTATTACCCCTGTTCAGTTTTGTAAGGAGGATATATCTTGAGACTTGCACATATAAATAATGTCCCTGTACTTTTCCTGCAGGTTCGCTTTCGTTATCATAGCAATCGTGAGCCGCTGCCTGAGGACATATTCATGATAGCCATTAAAGATAATTATGTTGAAAGAAACAAATTCAAGCTCGAACTGAATGCAGAGCAGGTGAGCCTTGATTCATTTGTAAAACTAATTCCACACCCTAAATTTGTTTGCATTATCATAAATACATATATAAATACATCAGATATTGGTTTCTTGATTCATTTGTAAAACTAATTTTATGCCATAAACTTGTTTGTATACATTAAATATTAGTTTAAGATAGAAATATTATTTTAACCACAATTAATATTTCGAGAGAATATCTCAACTATACACTTAAATAGGATTTAAGATAGTAACAAAAATTTTAAAGAAAACAAATCACTCTATTACAAGATAAGTAAGAGTTAATTACTCTAACATCCTCTCTTAACTAGTACTGGTCTAGATCTCTTGCAAGTAATGTCTTTATCAGGGTCCTTTAATCATTTTGAAATCTTCTAGGCTACTAACTCCATCAAGCTATCTCATAACCCAAACCAGATAATCACGAATCTCCTCCCAAATTCATTTATTGAACAACATTTCAAACCGTCTCATAACTTCACCGAAAAAACCACTGTCATCTCTTCAACAAATGAAGAATCCTTTCCTAAATCCACAATTATCAAATTAAATGGACAACATTCCTACTGACCTTTTACCTGCACTTGATTCCTTTTATAAATATCTTGAGACCATGAACAATTTGCTGACCTCCTTTTATAAATAGTTTGAGACCATTAAACCATTTTGCTGACCTCTTTGGCATTGTAGAGTTGGCTTGAAACTCGAGGCTAGACACTAAAAGGGCCATAATAATGTAATTTCCACTGGTGTTGATTTCACATTACCATATCTTTTCCTTCTCCTTAATAGCATTCGATGGTGACATCCTTTTATAAATAGTTTGAGACCATTAAACCAATTTGCTGACCTCTTTGGCATTGTAGACTAGGCCTGAAACTCATGGCTAGACACTGAAAGGGCCATGATAATGTAATTTCCTCTGGTGTTGATTTCACATTACCATATCTTTTCCTTCTCCTTAATAGCATTCGATGGTGAGAAGCTTTCATTGAGATTGGACACACCACCACGGTCCAACATTGAGCGATACTCAATACAATACATGTGAAGGCCACATGCAGGATCCAGGCAAATCATTCTTTCTGATTCACGCACAGCTCTGTCCCATGCTTAGGCTGCAACAACTACACAAAATGCTGCTCCACCATGGCTTCCACTTTGCTGAACAGCGTCAATTTCATCAGATTCATGCTCCCTTCCGTATACGTGTCTTGGCATAGATTCCTTATACGCCAGACAATGGGGAATAACAATGCAATAACAAAAGACTGATCTCATCGTCCTGCGAAGAGATATCGTCACCGCATCATTTAACACTGATTCTCCAAATGCCAAAGCATGGAGATCATTGTTGGCTACTTGTCTTTCTATTGCAACGTCCATCGACACCCTCCCCTGCTCTACTTGAACAATGATAAGCTCGGTGCATCGCTGCGAACAACTTCCATACGATCAGCACAGTGTGGGTTAGACGCAAAAGAGAATATAAATGCAACCGGTTTATTTCAGGGACAACAAAATCAAATTAAAAAAAAACAAATACACATTATTACAAAACTCGAAACAAGAGCTCAGGAGGGGAAGAAGATCCAGGCTTTTACCGGCTCCGTTATCAATTTGTGAAACTAATTGTACACGGTTGTTTGTATTATGAGAAACATATATATGTAATATATAAATATTGGTATAAAAGGAAATATTATCTTAACTATAATTAGTAGGTTGAAAAAATATTAATCACGCATTTTCTAATGTATTTCCTAAATATCTCTTAAATGTAATAAATTTTTAAACAAAGTAAATTACTAGTGAGTCATTTATAGGACCATAGTGTAGGAAGATATAAGCAATATGAAAGCTTTTAGCTTATGTTTATTAACAAATTCTTTGAATATTCAGGAATAGAAGGATATGGCCACCATCAATATGGTGCCCATGTCCACCAGATTCCCAAATATTCAGAGAATCAGCAATCGACATAAAAATGTTCATATAAAAACAAGCCTCACCACTAGCTCAATCCTCTAAAATTTTGATATTTAAAATCAATTTACAAGAAATCCCGCCAATATACTTTCACAAAATAAATAAGAATTAATTACTCCAACAGATTCTCATCCTATAAAATGATAAATTGTTACCTGATCTTTTTGATGTGATCAGTCACGGTGTGTTGCATTTCGTATATGATGTGTAGGTAAACCATCTTTGTCGGCTATTTCTTTCAGCTGATGGCAGCAAGTCATTAAGAGATGAGATATATCCGAAGCAACGTAACATAAATGAATATGGAAGTGAATTAGATGAATACAATTTGGCAGCCAGGGATCCAGTGCTTGCGAGAGATGATTTCATGGCTGATTCGCAGTACCGATGCAATGATCGACAATTTGATGCTTATCAACGGAGAATGGATAAAAATATAATGCACCACAGTATGGATGGAATTCTTGTGATGAAGCCACTGATTGATTATGGGGAGGATTATATGCGTAGGGCCCCCCTGAGGAGAGATTAATTGCCAACTGGGGGTGGTCATCTTGTGGGCACATCAAGATTAATTGCCAACTGGGGGTGGTCATTTTGTGGGCACATCAACCCATCTATCAAATGGTGAGCCTGCTCTGCAATATGAATAGGGAATAATGACAATGACTATGGATATTGGTTTTGAATAGGGAATCATGGTAGTGAATGTAGATTATGGTTTGGCTTTTCACATTTTTATAGACTTGAGAAGATATCCTGTTGAGTGCGAGTGGTGTTTTGGGTGTTAACGTTGAAAATTTTAGGATATTACGAATATTTAGGTTATTAAAAGTGATTTTAGAGTTGAAATTAAAAGTGATTTTGGAGTTGAAAATTTTAGGATATTATGAATATTTAGGTTATTAAAAGTGATTTTGGAGATGAGACATTCAAGTTTGCTGTGGGCAATTTGTCTGCTCTTAAAGTAACAAACTATTCCTTTTTTACTCAATAGACATAAAATTTTACTATTTTCCCTTCATATGTGTCTAATTATAAGCCATAAAGCTGCCTAAATTACTGTGCATGGTTTTTACATTGTGAATAAAATGCACTTGTGTTGTGTTTATTATGTGAAAAAAATATTTTCATGTTAATAATTTTGTATTTGATAGGTAAATGTGCATCTCAATAACTGTTTTTTGCATTCTCTGTAAGTGTTATGTTGGTCACCGAGAAACACAACATCACTTTCTAAATTCTGGTATGACAGATTGTAAATTGGCTGTGCTGTTTGCTTGCCAGCCTCTAAATCTGTGAGAGTGCTTTTTTTTGTAACCGATATTATTTTGTCATGGAAAAATACAATCTTATAAATGTTTGCTTTAGATTTTGAAATGCCTTTATTCTCTTAAATCGGTTTGGATTGATTATGCATAAGATTTGTTTCAACAGTATCTCTAGTTTAAAGTGCAATATCGTCTTACCTGTAAATTACAGGGTCACAGTTTTGTATCAACGTTAGGTTTACAGTGCAATATCGTCTTACCTGTAAATGACAGGGTCACAGTTTTGTATTAACGTTAGAAATTCTTGTAGCATATTTTCTAACGCATTTCTAGTTACAGATGTTTGTATTCGGAAAAGAGCCCGAGGGAATGATTGAGTTGTAGTGGCAGAGTTTAAATATCACTGACAAAAAGAAAATAGGGTATCATGTATCAATTATAGTTTTCAAGTTAGAAAGCGAAATTCTATGGTATCATGCATCAATCATAGTGATCAAGTTAGAAAATCAAATTCTATACGATGCCATATATATTTTGACCAATGACTTTTAATTCTGTAAAATAAACATGTGGATATATATTTTTTTCTTATTTTTTACCAAATTTATTTTAAATATAATAATTTTAGAGATATAATTAAAAATAAATTAAATACATAGCATTAGTATCAAAAACATTTTTTTTTTCAAGACTGAATTACTTAATCCTTATAGAATTAGTCAACTTTAACTAATTCTCTCTCTTCAACTTTCCAACACTTCAAATCTAAGAGTAAAATTGAAAAATAATAGTTTTCAATTTTACAATTACTTTTCCTTTCCAACCTTTCAAAATTAAAAAATAATATTTTTCAATTTCACAATTACTTTTCCTTTCCTTCCTTTTCCTTTAGAATATATTAAAAATAAAAAATAATAGCATTAGTATCAAAAACATTTTTTTTTTCAATACTTTCTTAATCCTTAAGATTACAACTTTAACTAATTCTCTCTCTTCAACTTTCCAACACTTCAAATCTAAGAGTAAAATTGAAAAATAATAGTTTTCAATTTTACAATTACTTTTCCCCAACCTTTCAAAATTAAAAAATAATATTTTTCAATTTCACAATTACTTTTCCTTTCCTTCCTTTTCCTTTCCAACCTTTCAAAATTAAAAAATAATATTTTTCAATTTCACAATTACTTTTCCTTTCCTTCCTTTCTATATATGCTTAAGGTAACCTTTCTATATATGCTTAAGGTATTTCCATTAGCATCTTATGCCACTGAAATAACAAGGTATTTCCATTAACATCTTACGCCCACAGAAATAACAAACACCCTATGTCTGCGAAATAACAAAACTTTGGTCATCTTTCATTAATAAAAGTAATTACAATAATTTGTTTTTCATTTGCTTCCTCCTTAAATAAACATTTTTGTCACAGATCTATCATTATACCTTCCATTAAAGCTTAATACAAAATTTTACTTACATATCATATCCCGAAATTTACTTAGATTCCATTTGAATACATATTAGTATAACCTCTCTGGTCGTTTCTATAGTATCTGTCAGTCTCAATAAAAATCATTACAACTTATACAAAATACATATTATATATATGCTATACTAGATGATCTCTACAGTTCCTTTATTTACTACTAACCCTACTCATATAATTCCTTCATTTACTACTAACCCTACTAATATGCATAAAAGTGAATCATACTTATTTATGCTGTAATTCCCTTTTCTGATAACATATCTGTAACCCTATTCTGTTCACCAAATTTGCTTTGATTCGAGTGAATTTGATATATCATTTACTTATGTCATTAAAAATCTAACCCAATGTGTAGAAAAAATCTAAATACCGTAATGAACATTATAGTAATTAATACTTGCCTTTATATCTACCCACCCATCCTTAAACTATTACTAATATTGATTACCTTCTAAACATCACCGACAAAATCATAAAAGAGTAGTTTAAGGAGGCGGAGAAATTGCTTGGATTATCTACGCTGGAAAAAAAATCTGTTCAAGAAGACGGAAATCGGCAGGGGCAATGGTCAGCCCGAAAATTTGTTTCTGGCCGCCTGTGGATGATCGCCGACGTGGCTAATTAATTATTATGTACCTTTTCTGCAGTCCGTCGTTGTTACTCCCCACACGAATTGTGAACCCGCGTCCTCGTTCAGTGATTTGAATTTGGAATTTGAATTGGCTGCCCGCGCCAGTTTCATTTTCAGCTGCAGCTATTATCCCGTGATTGAATCGATTTTGAGTTGTCATCTCCTTACATCGATTGTTCACAGCTCTCCAACGGATACGCAGATATCCTTTTGAGTAATGGGCTTTGCTTGCAGGGGGAGGAAACATCATGGTATCGAGTGTTAATTATGCTGAAGTTGTAGAAAATTTAATAGAAAGCATGTAATTGCTTGGAGCTTCTCTGCCCTCCCATACTTTAGATGTCTCTCGTTGTCGCTAAAGAAGTGGAAATTCCATTTAAAGAAAAAAAAAAATAACGATAATTGTATACGCAACCCAGGTGCGGTTTGACAAAGCTTCGTATCTATTTATTCAGGAGTCAATAGATTGAAGGGTGATTCATCAGAGGATATGCGTAATCTCAATTAGTGCATCCCAGGGCATTTCTTCATGGACAGATAATACACGGGTGTTCGCGAGGCGCAGTTCTGGCCCGGCCTGCGCAATTTGTTTGAAAGGGTAGGGAATCAGAACAACAGGTATACAACCTCTCGTTGTTTATTGCTTGAATTAGAAAATACAGATGCTTTAGTTAGAAAGTTGTATGAGAAGCAACAAAAGGCCATAAAAGATCATGGAGAGGTGAAAGAGTTAGTGGATACATTGAAAAAATGAGTGGTACATTTTGATAAAAGATCATGGAGAAGTGAAAGGGTCAGTGGATATCCTGAAAAAATGAGTGGTACATTTTGATGAAGGGATTGTTGCACAGAAAAGTCAAGAAATTGTATAATGCTCTTATTAGAATTCTCTATAAAGTGTTTTTTTTGTTCTTCAAAAAATTGCAGAGATAGAATCCTCTTTTAGTTTTATAATTATAGTTGAGCCGCTGTTGGAATTGCTTCGGCACCAAGGAGTCCCGATGTAAAAAATTACTAATATGATCGCCACCTTATCCACTGTTTTAACGATTTGCCATCAGCTCGGACGAAATATCTCACTCTGTCTAACGAATTAGAACTTTCCAGAATCACAATCTCACTTATGGAAGGGTAAATCCAAAAGTTAAGTTAGAACGTTTTTTTAATCATATGGTGAATTGGTAACTATCAGGTTTAATTTATGGGAGACTTAGGATCAAACCTCATAGCTGTTACTATAACACCAAGAGCATAACCAACCAACTGCAAGTCGGGTATACTAAGTTCCTATGATTTTAGCAAGAGCCAACCACCTGTAAGTCAGGTATACTAAGTTTCTATGATTTTAGGAAGAGCAAAGCAGACTCACTAAGTTCCTATGATTTTAGGAAGAGCAGACTCAGGGGAAAGGGGAATCCACCCCTCCCTCTAAGTTCCTACCCCTCTAGCTGCCACCACAGCAGGTCATTGTACTCAATGAGATTTGAACTTCGGCCTCTGCCGGCTTCACCCATGTGACTTACAATCAAACCACACATCACTTTACAAAAGTTAAGTTTAATGTTACTCGCAAAGGGAAAGGTAAATTCAAAAACAAAATTGAACAGAGATGTGCTAAACTGAAAGATAAATTTAAATAAAGATATGCATAACTGAATGATAAATTTAAACTAAGAGATGCTAGGGGGAAGGATAAATCTAAAAGGCAAAAGCCAAATGAGTCTGCCTTTTTGTGTTTTTCTTCCATTTTAATTTATGGCTTTTTAACTCTGTGTTTATACTATTTCTAAGCGTTTAAGTGTTTTGTGGAGTGTTGATCAGTTATAAAAATAAAAAATAAAATAAAAATTGTTGGTTGGTTTTAGTGAATCAAGTATTTTTAGATCCTATATATATTATAAAAAAAATTATATGAGTGTAAATTTGTATTTTATTTTATATAAATTTAATTATTTAAAATGTGTTTTAAACAAATTCATTTTTATTTTAAAATTTAATATAATTTTAATTTTATATTATATTTTTAAAAATAAAATTAAGAATTTACTTTGAAAACAGATGATCAATTGATTTAACTTTTTTTATTTAGATAAAATAATGTTTATTTTATTTTATGGGGTTGGTTTTTTTTAATGTACATATGTAACGCCCCAGGAAAGATTTATTGTGGTTATGAAACTTAGTTTTATGATTTACTGTATTTATTTTATATTGTGACAGGTTGCTACCTATTTTATGATTAATTAGGAATTTAGAGATGTTAATAAAATATAAATGTTTGCCTTAATTAAAAGAAAAAGTTAACAAAGAAAGAGTTACACCCCTAGCCTCGAAAGGGAAATATAGAGGGGAAAGGAAGAAGAAAAGAGGGCTATTCTAGAGCTGGGAGAGAGACTAGTGGGAAGTTGCTCATTTACAATCAACTGAGTGTAGGATTTGAGGTAGGACAATGGAGTCTTGAGACCAAGGCACTGACTCTAATTGGATATAATCCAGGTGTGAAACAGAGAAAGTGCTCGGGGGATAGCCTCAACGTGGGATAGCCTCAATGTAAAGGATTTGAGGTTGGACAATGGAGTCTTGAGACCCAAGGCACTGACTCTAATTGGATATAATCCAGGTGTGAAACAGAGAAAGTGCTCGGGGGATAGCCTCAACGTAGGATAGCCTCAATGTAATCCCTAGGCTCGAGGCTAGAGGAGAGACTTTCCAAATAAAGTTGGGTTCATACATTTACAAGTTTAAGACAAATAAGTATGGTGGGCTTTAACTAAAGGATGGTATTACTTTATGAGAATTTAAGACAAATAGGTATGGTGGGCTTTAACTAAAAGATGGTATTACTTTATGAGAAGTTATTTGTCTACAGGAATAGAATTATGCAGTATATCCAGCAATAAATATGCATTAGCAATCAGTAATGTCAAACAGTCAGTGATCATGAAATCTTCTTTGCTCAACATTTATTTTCGTAGAATGTTATATATGCAATAAAGTATATATAATAAACAAACAATAAGTCCCTTTTTAACTAAACTCTTGACAAAGAAAAACACACACACACACACACACACATATATATATATTGTCATACATAAAATACTGACCAAAATCCAGAACCATGCAGGAACCTTTCTGTTTCCTTTTTGGCTTAACTACCCTCTACGAGCTAGAGCCGGGTGAAAGAGGTTGTTTCGTAGAAATAAATCAAATCTTTAAATCTCGACAAAAAGTATAATAAAACCCATCTCTATAAAAAGTATAATAAAACCCTAAGGTGAATTCTTGTTTCAACCAAGGGCAAGCACCACTTCGTGGAACTATTGTAATAGTAAAAAAATCGCACAATTGCAAGTAAAGAAAGGGAATAACCCCTTAGCAGAGGTATGAAAACAAATCAAAAATAATTAAAAGGATTTCAAGTCAAATATATACATCATAACTACATTACAAGATCATAAACAGTTCTTCTGGCAACAAGATATCAAGGATAGACCCTTTATAAATATATGCAACTGTGCAAAAGAATCTATAAATTTCACATAAATAACCTATTTATACATTTAACAAGCTCGAGAATTTAAGTAGCAAAGTTTTCTTCTCAAAACCCAAATTGAGGCCGAGAGGTTTCTTCTTTGTCTCTTAAAAGATTTAAGTACTTCAAAAATGATTAATTACATTTAAAACTAGCAATTTAGCCACTGATTTATGAGAGCGGCAGCCTAGAAATACTTAAATTACAGTTCATTACAAAATCCCAGAGTGCGGCATCACTAAAATAGTCTTTCACATATTCATGCGCACTATAAGTTTAGGCGTTTCACCAGAACAAACAAGTGACATAAACTGCAATGGGTCAAACATAAGAATCTGGGATGATGGGTTTCTAACCTGTATTAGTTTGTAAAGTTGTGAGTGCGCATAATCGTCGAAAACCCAAAACATTAACCACAAAAGCACCCTAACCGTATTGCAGCATAACTGCAAAACCCAATTGCAAACATTATTAAACGAATGGGAAAAACTTGTATCATATCTAAAACACAACCATTAATTTGTGGAAAGAGCCAACCCTTACCTGAGTTCGACAGACTGCAACTGGGGGTCGTCCAATTGCATTGCATAAATCCCTTCCAGGGTTAGAAAAATGCGTGGAAAATAATAGAAAGAACTGTAAGAGTTTTTCATAGATAAAGACTTACCCTTTTCATACCAGTGACGGAAATCACCACTCCTCGCAGCATCTAAAGGGTTGGATGCCAAACCTAGCCAGCAAAAGGATGTATTAACCCTATGCACTGGAATAACTCCCAAGTAAATATAGAGTATGACCTGGAATAAAGAATTGATACAACAAAGAGTAAAGGTTCAGGATTACCTCCCCACGGAGGATGAACAGACGAAGCCATGGAGCATATAAAGAAAACATCAATTCCTAAAGATCTAAAATTAGAGAAAGAGATGAAGTGAGGAAAGAAATTTAGTAATGTAAATTGAGGAAAAATTCAATGGATAAGTGGAAGAAAGTTATGATTACACAAGGTAATTTGTAGAATATAAATAAAACTTAATAGCAAGGTTTGATCAAATAAGCTGACATTTGATAGATGGGACAAGTGGAGAAAAAGAAAAATTACATTCCAATGGCTCTAGGAACATGTTATGATTATTGAACATGAATGATTGTAAGGGATCTCTCATGCATGGAGTGGAAGAAAAATCAGTGTGAAGGATCTTCTCACTCAAACATACTCGAAATTCACTCCATAATTGGCTACTCTAGGCGTGTACCTTAATATGAAATCATTTAATTAAAGGTTAAATATAAACTCTTTCCTAGCTATTGCATGTAACCCTTGACTTGAAAATTAGTTTGTATACATTCTCAAGAATCACTAATCAATCCATGATAGTTTCCATGAAATAAGAGTTAGATTCTAATGCTTTAAACAAGGCTAAAATGAAGGGGTATTCGACTCTTTCAAAACGTTCTTTGAAATGATTTCTCTAAACAAAGTGTTCTTTTTTACTACTCCAATGTGTATTTTGTATGGTATATACGAAACTCTTCCAAAATTTAATTACCTCTTTATTTCAAAATGGAAAGTAATACAAGCTTCCTACAAGATTAAGAAGATTACATTGACACTTGGTGAGTGATCTATCTAGTGATAAAGAATACAAGTCGAAATTAAAAAATGGCCTCCATTATAAAATAACTTTAGGACAAAAAAGATGATCATAATAATCAAAACATAAGGACTAAAATGTTAATTCAATCATTAAAAAGATATGGCTCAAGGAATCTGTAATAACACAAATTTCTTATCATGAGGTGTGCAATGTAAATACTTTTATAAATTAAAATTGTCAGAGAGGGACACGAATTCCATTACCTCGGGTAGGAGATTTCTTGAGGGAATTGCTAATTTAAATATAACTCCTTGGTTAGCTCAGGAGATGACTCGCTTGGTATTTTCATGATTTTCTTGTTGCATGAAACTTGAACTCATTATGTAAGCCATTAAATGTTGGTGGGTGCGTTTTAATGTACTAGTTCTTGGAATTAAATTGCGTTGCAAGAGAAGTATGCATGCCCATGCTACCTTGAAAAACCTTACAAGGAAGGGAGGATCGAAGTTATGAAGATTCAACTACACTCGCAGCAAGGGCAATGAGAGGAAATTCTTGCACATGAGAGAAAAGAGAAGGTGGAGGAAAGGAGAGGGGATTCTCTCATTCAATTCTCCTATTCAACTCTCACAGAGAAAGGGAGAAGAGCAAAGGAAAAGAGAAGGGATCTTCATCTCATTCATTCACTTCGGCCTTCACACACTCGACCAACATTCAACATATAACAAGAGAGAAGAGGGATAGAAAGAAGGACTTAGAGCTATGTTGCTGAGCTTTGAGGAGACTAATAAACTAGCTAAAGGACCTATAAAAAATTGTTGGGTATAAACATGACAAAGATTAGTGATTTTCCTTCAGTACGAGGGTAGGGTGCCTTGGTTGTGATCTGGCTTTGTGAGGGCCTGGATCTACCTCAGGCTGAGAAAGGTAGGTCTAGGGTAACATCAAACCACGCTTAACCTGGTAGCTAGCCTTACCGGGTCGGGAGAGGGCTCTCTCCTTATCAATCTCAAAGAAAATATGGCAAGTAAGGCTTGAGATGACTTATATGAATACTAATTTTAGGCTAGGTATATGCTCCGAGGAATTTGATTGATTTTAATGGTTGTTTTCTAGATCAAATGAGGAAGGCAGCTTTGGGTCCGGGAAATCAACTCAGATTTGCAGAGGTTTTTGTGGGGCGAGGTAGGCAAGTGTTTTAGCACTTTGAAATGAATGTGATGGTGAGTCTAAATACTGGTGAGGAGTTGGAGAGGGCACGCAAGTGTCATGATTCCTCTTCAAACAGTAGAAAACATTTAAAATTAAATAAAACCCCAAGTGAGAGCACTGAACATTAATGGATTCCACCCTTTAATCTTGATTCATTTAGTTATGCAGAAAAAGATAGATGATGGCACATATACACATAAGACAAACTAAATAACAGAGGAGAAAACAATGCCAATACATATTACCACAAGAATCCCACAAAATGCTGCAAAACCCTGGTTCATTTCCTTGTCAAACTGCAGAAGTGATTTACAATAGTGCTCAATGCATCCACAAGAGTCCAACCTTTACAAATGACTAAGAAAGTAAATAATATAGGCTTCAAACCACCTATGCTAGCCATCAGGGGTAGAATCCATGAGTTAAGGAGCTATTTCAACAACATCTAAACTAGGAACTAGAATATAGGCAGTGTAACAACTTGCCTCTAAAACTATGGAAACTGATTCATTCAATCTCAAACCACCTCTAACTGATGTATCTACCCCCTCAAGTCATTTTTCATCATATTTGCATCATATTACATCATTTACCATCACCAATTTACCAAGGAGAAGAGAAAAATTCAACTAATAGTCAAATTGGGCGAAATTTTGAGTTTTTGGGCAAAATTGGCAAAAGTTTGCATGATGTGCAGCGCCATGAGCTTGATGCACAACGCTTTTTCTAGTCCACTTTTGGAAGGCTCCCCAAATTCCAAATCAGGTGCAGGATAGCTCATTGGAAAGCCTTGCCTGTCTAGTTTATGGAACGCTTTGAATTTTTTGATTTGGAGGTCATTTCCCCCCTCAAAAGTGGATTCTCCCAAGACTGTTTCCTATGTGTCTAAAAAGTTGTAGAGAGGGCATTTTTTGAGTGTTTTTGGCCCTTTTGGTGGCCTAGATCTCATCCAAATTTTATGAAACTTTCTGGGTTTCATTTTTTTTCCATAAAGAATCCAAAAATGCAAGCCATTTTGCAAAATACTAAGTCAACTTAATGCGTAGCATCAGCTGAAAATCCTTGTGTTTTTAATTACAAAATTGTAAAATGACAGAAATTTTCCAAAATTTCTTCAAATTTGGCAGATGGGTCCCTCATTGATTGCTTTGTTGGGCTAGTGAAGCCTCAACCAAGATCTTTAGCTTATCATGCTCCTTTTTGCTCCTTAAGTCTCTTCATGGAACTGTCACTAAGTGTTTCTTCTTCATAACTTATTTCATGGTGCTTGGTGATTGTCTTAGGGAAGTGATGTGATGATAATATGGTGAAAAATGATAATGAGAGAGGACAAGGGAGATGAGTATGAGGAGATTTTACTAATGGTGAATGGAGTTGGGGAATAAAAGGGTAGGTTTTGGGAAACTAGGGTTCTGTGAGGGATTTAGGGTTTGATGAAGGGAATGAGTTGTCTTAGGGGAGGGGGATATGGAAAATGAGATTAATGGATTAATTTAGTGCAATGTAAGATAGAAAAGGGGAAAATGATGTTGGTTTTGGTTATGGAGTGAAAGTTGTACAATGAAATGGAAAATGGTAAAGACAAGCTAGGGTTTAATTTTCAAAATGCAAAAGTCGTGAAGAACACATGTAGAAGATCAAATTTAGCTCAAATGCAATGAGGACTTACTTGTAGAAGAGAAATGCAATTTTTTTGAGGGTTATTAAGTGATTTGGAACGTTTTGGCAAGTTCTGGACTGATGCATAGCGCACTGGGCCCAATGTGCAGTGCCCTCCTGATGCGCAACGCCCTTGTAAATTTACACTGGCTAAAACCCACTAATGCGCAGCGCCAGGCAAATTTGCTTGGAAAATAGGGTTTTCGACTTCCTTTGTTCAATTTGCCTCCAAATCGCGATTTTACCTCTCCAAGGGTATCTTGCACAATGAAATAGATGAATAGCACTTCTTTCACTTTATATATGGATGCCTTTTAATTTTTCTTTATGTCAAACCCACTTTTTCTCATAAACTCTGGTTTTTCACTTGAATTGACTTTTCTTGATAATTTGATAAATTGATGCATTGATGCTTTTACTTTTGTTTACAGTGGCTGGAGTTAGCAAGGTGAGCAAGGGCAGCAGCTGAAAGTTATTACATATAAAAAACACTTTAAATTACATAAAATTTGTACATAAATAACAAACCTTGTTTTCACCTCAAAACAAAGTTTTGAGGTAAAAAGCATTTATTGAGCATATCATCAGTAAAATTTTGATCTTATGAACTTATAAGACCTCCTCATGTGCCTACGGATCTTTTATTGAGTTTTCGATGACCATGGTGACAAACCCTAGACCTAGCAAGAGCTAAAACCCTAAAAATGATTTTGGTAAATGGAATGAAATAAAATGATAGTAAATGACCTGAACATGTGAAAATAGGCCAGCAGGTAAATACCATGAGGGAAATTGAAAATGAACTACTATCATCAGTTGATCCATGACCTAATGGAATGCAGCTGATTGGATGGGACACCTAACATGCATGCAAAAGAGAAATTTGATCACTGATGGAGGGATGAAGATACTGACATTAACATTGGCTCCAATGGGGATGGTAGCTCCTGGGAGGTGCCAAGAACCATAGATCTTTGGAAAAGCAGGTAAGTGCCTTCATCCATTGGGCAATATCAAGTCAATAACTTCATAAGACTAAAACAAATCTCTTGACTCAAAACTGAACTGACTTAAACAAAAACAATTGACTCAAGACTTACTTAACTGAAACAAGTACTTACAAAGCTTTTTTAATGGCAGCAGTCCATCGAGATTTGAGGGCTTCAAATCATGATGACAACCACTTGCCTATTGATGAAATATGTACAATCATGTGAAGTGGGCCTTCCAATGTAACCAATCCATCGAATGGCTACATATTGAAATTCTGCTCTCATTTTCGCCGAGCGGGTAGAATGATGTACATGTAGGCAACTCACAATAACAAATGAAACCAAGGCTTATGCTAACGAACCAGGCAACATCCATCTTCTCAAGTGCTTGCAAAAGAATGTCAAAAGGATCTTGAAAGTCCTAAAGCACTAACTTGTCTTGAGATCCAGCAACAAAGACACAACTACTCCCTTTATTCTGATCTGAAAGAACAACTAGTTGCCGAGTGATAGGAAGGCATAGAGAAGTATAAGCCATCTGAGTGTTAGCTGTAAATTCCTTGACCATGTGAAATTTTGACTTGAATTCTGGCATACTTTGTCTCTTAAGCACATATTCCTCAATTTCATGGTCTAGGTCATTCTTAAATAGAAAGCAATCTTCAAGATTATCAAACATGACAACCTTACCATCTTCATGAAAGAAAACAATATCTGTTCACTGATCTATATAGCTAATTTCAAGACTATCATCATTTTCAAAAGTGGAAGAAGCTTCACCAACACCTTCTTGACCATGTGAACATTGCAGACCTGCATTAGCTTGGGCTGTAACATGACCTTTCAGGGGTTGATCTATCTCATCTTCAGATAGAGGAGATAATAATTTTTGTTTTCTTTTGCTCAAACAGTGATTGTCTTCTTTCCCTCTGAAAGATTCACAAGGTTGTTGAATATCTTCATTAATTTCAAACAAAGGAGTATACAAATTCTCCTCATACTGCTGATTCCTTTTATATGATTCTTGTTGACTATCAAGATGAAAAATTCCTTCATCTTCAAGCAAAGATGAAGCTACTATATGCTGACTATAATATTGTGTAACGAAGTGACTGGTTTCAATGATTTCCTCATCATCACGATCTGAATATTCTTCATCATCATGATTTGAATCTAGATCTCAAATAACCAACCTGATTTTTTCACAATCTGAAATTGAAACTTGATTTCCCTGCATACTGTCATCTGCTATGAGTAAATCTGAAATAAGACCTTCTCTTTCATCATTTTCACTTGTACTAGAATCTTGAACCCGCTACAAAGTTTCCTGAGCATATTGACAAGTATCCTCTAAGCTCTCTTTATGCTGCTGAAATGGATTTTCATACAGAGCCTCCATGATCTCATCATCCATGAAGTCATCATCTTCATAAATTTTCTCAAGATTTTCAATAAAACTATAAACATGTTTGCAACAGTCCTGTACTAAGGTTAAGGATGGATAAGATTCTTTATACCTTTCAAAGAACATGGCATGAAAATCCTTCAAACAGTAAATACAAGCAGCCGACAAACTTTCATACCAAGATCGGGCTTCACCTTCCAGAGTGGCCATGAATATCTTCATCAAGCAGTCTTTAGGAAATTCAACCTTCAACTTGTGAATATTTATGTGAAATCTAACTAGATGTAAAACAACATCATTCCTATCATCATCTTTAAACATAGGCAAATTCCTTTGCTAATCTACCTTCAGAATTTTATTTGGGAAACCTAAAATGTGATCTCAGCTCATGGGAGCATACCTTCGAGCAAACAAATCCATTTTTATAACAATGAATTCACCAAGACATTCTTTAAGCTACTGGTTCTTGAAGAGTGGAGTTGCCATAAAAATTCTGAACCTTAGGATTGTTCGACGCTGGAGCCACCAACTGAATGATTTTAGTCTTAAGGTGTCTAATCATTGTCCACCACCAACAATCAGATCTGAACTTGATACATTTTACTGAGGAACATAAAACTACGTCCCCAGTATGGTCGCCACTATGTTAGGGCTTGGATCTACCTCAGGTTGAGAAAGGCAGGTCTAAGGTAACATCAAACCATGCTTAACCTGGTAGCTAGCCCTACCAGGTTGGGAGAGGGCTCTCTCCTTGTCAATCTCAAAGAAAATATGGCAAGTAAGGCTTGAGATGACTGATATGAATACTAATTTTAGGCTAGGTATATGCTCCGAGGAATTTGATTGATTTTAATGGTTGTTTTCTGGATCAAATGAGGAAAGCAGCTTTGGGTCCGGGAAATCAACTTAGATTTGCAGAGGTTTCTGTGGGGCGAGGTAGGCAAGTGTCTTAGCACTTTGAAATGAAAGTGATGGTGAGTCTGAAGACTGGTGAGGATTTGGAGAGGGCATGCAAGTGTCATGAGTCCTCTTCAAACAGTAGAAAGCATTTAAAACTAAATAAAACCCCAAGGGAGAGCACTGAACATCAATGGATTCCACCCTTTAATCTTGATTCATTTAGTTATGCAGAAAAACATAAATGATGGCACATATAGACATAAGACAAAATAAATAACAGAGGATAAAACAATGCCAATACACATTACGATAAGAATCCCACAAAATGCTACAAAACCCTAGTTCATTTCCTTGCCAAATTGCAGAAGTGATTTACAATAGTGCTCAATGCATCCACAAGAGTCCAACCTTTACAAATGACTAAGAAAGTACATAATAGGCTTCAAACCACCTATGCTAGCCATCAGGGGTCTTCAAGGAGCTATTTCAACAACAGCTAAACTAGGAACTAGAAAATAGGCAGTGTAACACCTTGCCTCTAAAACTATGGAAACTTATTCATTTAACCTCAAACCACCTCTAACTGAAGTATCTACCCCCTCAAGTAATTTTTCATCATATTTACATCAAATTACATCATTTACCATCACCAATTTACCAAGGAGAAGAGAAAAATTCAACTGATAGTCAAACTGGGCGAAATTATGAGTTTTTGGGCAAAATTGGCAAAAATTTGCCTGATGCGCAACACCCTAAGCCTGATGCACAACAATTTTTATAGGCCACTTTTGGAAGGCTTCCCAAAGTCAAAATGAGGTGCAGGATAGCTCGTTGGGAAGCCTTTCCTGTCTAGTTTCTGAAACACTTTAAATTTCTGATTTGGAGGTCATTTGCCCCCTCAAAAGTGGATTCTCCCAAGACTGGTTCCCATGTGTCCAAAAAGTGGTAGAGAGGGCATTTGTTGAGTGTTTTTTGCCCTTTTGGTAGCCCATATCTCATCCAAATTTTATGAAACTTTCTGGGTTTCATTTTTTTTCTATGAGGAATCCAAAAATGCAAGCCATTTTGCGAAATACTAAGGCAACTCAATGCGCAATGCCGGTGGCGTTGCACATCAACTGAAAATCCCTATGTTTTTAATTACAAAATTGTAAAATGACAAAATAATTCCAAAATTTCTTCAAATTTGGCACATGGGTCCCTCATTGATTGCTTTGTTGGGCTAGTGAAGCCTCAGCCAAGATATTTAGCTTATCATGCTCCTTTTTGCTCTTTAAGTCTCTTCGTGGAACTGTCACTAAGTGTTTCTTCTTCTTAACTTGTTTCACTGGTTCTTGTCATGGTGCTTGGTGCTTGTCTTAGGGAAGTGATGTGATGATAATATGGTGGAAAATGATAATGAGAGAGGATAAGGGAGATGAGTATGAGGAGATTTTACTAATGGTGAATGGAGTTGGAGAACAAAAGGGTAGGTTTTGGGGAACTAGGGTTTTGTGAGGGATTTAGGGTTTGATGAAGGGAATGAGTTGTCTTAGGGGAGTGGGATATGGAGAATGAGACTAATGGATTGATTTAGCGCAATGTAAGATAGAAAAGGGGAAAATGATGTTGGTTTTGGTTATGGAGTGAAAGTTGTACAATGAAATGGAAAATGATAAAGACAAGCTAGGGTTTAATTTTCAAAATGCAAAACTCGTGAAGAACAAGTGTAGAAGATCAAATTTATCTCAAATGCAATGATGACTTACTTGTAGAAGAGAAACGTAACGTTTTTTTACGGTGATTGAGTGATTTGTAATGTTTTGGCAAGTTCTGGACTGATGCGCAGTGCACTGGGCCTAATGCACAACACCCTCATGATGCACAACACCCTTGTAAATTTACATTGGCTAAAACCCAATGATGCGCAGCACCAGTCTGATGCACAGTGCACTACCTTTGATGCGCAGCACCAGGCAAATTTGCTTGGAAAACAGGGTTTTCGACTTCCTTTGTTCAATTTGCCTCCAAATTGCGATTTTAGCTCTCCAAGGGTATATTGCACAATGAAATAGATGAATAGCACTCCTTTCACTTTATATATGGATGCCTTTTAATTTTTCTTTATTCAAACCCACTTTTATAATGTCAAAGTCAATTTTGCTCATAAACTGTGGTTTTTCACTTGAATTGACTTTTCTTGAACATTTGATAAACTGATGCACTGATGCTTTTGCTTTTATTTGCAGTGGCTGGAGTTGGCAAGGTGAGCAAGGGCAGCAGCTGGAACTTATTACATATAAAAAACACTTTAAATTACATAAAATTTGTACATAAAATAACAAACCATGTTTTCACCTCAAAACAGAGTTTTGAGGTAAAAAGCATATATTGAGCATATCATCAGTAAAATTTTGATCTTATGAACTTATAAGGTGTCCTCATGTGCCCGTTGACCTTTTATTGAGTTTTTGATGACCATGTTGACAAACCCTAGACCTAACAAGACCTAAAACCCTAAAAATGATTTTTGTAAATGGAATGAAATAAAATGACAGTAAATGACCTGAACATGTGAAAACAAGCTAGCAGGTAAATACCATGAGGGAAATTGAAAATGAACCACTACCATCAGTTGATCCATGACCTAATGGAATGCAGCTGATCGGATGGGACACCTAACATACATGCAAAAGAGAAATTTGATCACTGATGGAGGGATGAAGATACCGACACTAATAGGCTCAACTGTGTATTCATTGAAGGTTTCTCTTGAATGCACTCCACCTCAAGCCTTATAATCTAGCTTGGGTGTGACTGCTGCAAGTAATCTTGGTTGCAACTATCTATGGTTGGGTGGAGAGTCCTTGTCCCAAACTCAGTTGTCAAAAACATTCCAGGATAAGTGCTCTTATGTATTTGCAATGTTAATAAACATGTGTTTGCATTTCTAGATTGATATGATGCTTGTAAACATAATGAACATGTGGTTTCATTTTTGGGTTGAAATGGTGTATGTAAACACAAATGATATAAATTGTGATCTTGTAATCCACATGAATAGTTAATATACTATGAAATGCTAAAAGCATTGAAAGGCCCTAAACCAAAATATGGCATGATCAACAAAATAACGTTGTTTGTTGCAGCCAATTGATTACAATGAAGACAACCTATTAGATAGGGCCTGTGTGTATATATTGGTTGAAAACCATATTATAGTTTATGTGGCATTAGGTTAATGTTGAGGACTATCTCATTTTTAACCTATAACAACCTGTGATTCTACATTAGAGGCTTCCCAACCTTGTGCTTTCAATAGTCCTAGAGGTCTTCAACAAGTGCCTTAGTGTTGCTGACTAGATCATTGCAAGTCTAATGGTGCACCTAGGCACATGGATATTTAAGGAGTTATGATCTCCTTGTGGCCCTCTTGACGCGTTGTGAATCCTGTGAACTCGGGATGTTTGATGCTAGCTTAAGCTTAGGAGGGGTAACATTTGTAAGGGATAGAAAACCATAGAGGTCGTGGAAAAATGTTGCCATATATTTTGTTAGTTGCAAAACCTCTGCAACCAAACCATGACTAAATCTATGTTGAATGGCGAAGTTTGCAGAGAGAAATGCCACGGTGAAGTTATGCGGGGACCTTAATCTTATAGTTCAATTTGATAAACTGATACGATTGGTCTAAGGGAAGACTTAGCCATGGAATCCATGGATTAGCTCCTGAGATTATGCCTTATTATAGTTGGCGAAAAGGAGGGTGGCGTGGCCTGGACGTTGCATCTAAAAGTCCTTTGATCAGTAGTGCACTGAGAGGGTGGGGAAATGTAAGCCAAACCATTATGGCATACATGTGATCTCGAAAATCATTTTATTAGTCGAGGTGGACCCACCTAGTCAGCCAACCCTTCGAGTTAACCCTAGAGAAATCTCAAGAGTGCATGAGAAAGGAGGCAGAGTGACCAGTAGTAGGATGGCATGGCATCGTTATGATGTGTAACAATTGGAAGCAAGGAAGGTGCAAAGACATGACCAATTGACCCACGTGGCTCGTAGACCATATCATAGAGAATTGGATTTTGGCATGGAAAAGGGATAGCAAGGCTGAATGGGCACTAGACTAGCTAGGCTTATAAATTAGAGGCTAGGAGTGTTCCCATTGGTTGAGATGGAGCCCATATGATAGCTCATCCCTGAGGAAAATATCCCATGAGCTAAAGAGGGAAGCTTGTTTCAAAGGAAAGAGATGATGTGGTGTTAGGATGACCTCTCATAGGGTGTCGTGACTCTATAACAACACGTGAAAATCAGAGGTAGGGGCCATGCGGAGGCATGGCTCCCCGAGCCACATAAACTTGAGGGGTTCCTCTCAAGAAGTTCAAAAGGTGCATATTATGGAAGTGTCAGGGTGTTGGGGTTGGGATGACATGTCCTGGTGGTTCCAACCCTTGAGGGACAAGAAGAGAGGTCAAGTTGATCTGTTGGGAGGGGAAGGATAGTGATGAAATGTCCTATATGCCCCATCATGGAGGTATAAAGGTAAGTAGTGGATGAAAGCTTCAAGAAAAGGCGAAGTGGGATGACATGGTGGTTAGAGAAAGGGGGCCCATCTTGATGGCATGCGCTTATAAGTGAAAACCATAAGAAAATTGGAAAACCTGATAATTCCTTCTTTGAAACCTCTTGTTGTCATTTCAAAAAGGGTGAGGGAGGGTGTCAAAATGAATGTGAGTTGTTGGTCTGATGATCGATGATATTCCTCTTACTGCCCATTCTGAGGGGTGAACCCCCCATAACTTATGTGCACGTTATCTTGTTGGAATTATGCATGATGACATCAAAGTGTGAATGTGTGGTGATTTGCCCAGAAATCCACATCTTTTATGAGACATTGACGGGGACCATCATAGCAAGCAACTGACGGAATTGTATTAGCACCGAGGTGTAGAGGCGGGGCGCTACATAAGAGCAATCAATCATATGATAAGACAAGGTAATTTATGGTTAGTTATATAAACATTGGGGTTGTCGAGACCTTGGTGATATTTTTGTAAGGTCTCGACAACCCAATGTTTAATACTAACATAATTACCTTGTCTTATCATAGATTGATTGCTCTTATGTAGGGCCACACCTCATATAATATAAATATATATATATATATATGGTAGGGCCAATGGTAAGTTAATAAAATGAAGCTATGGATTTCTAAGTCTTGGTGCTCAAGTGAAAAGAGAGAAGCCATAACCCTCAATTAAGCCAATTCAGATACTCAGCATGGGAAGTGGAATTGAGGAAAAGATAAAAACATTTTAATCCCATTCCTCAATATTATAAGGGTAATTGGATTATCAAGTAGTATCCATCCCACTAGGGTAGGTGGGGAGGGTTGTTAAAGGTGGCATCATAGCATCTAGGTTCAACACTTGGACTGGATGGGCTCTATCATGGCTAAGTAATGGTAGGTCCTTCAATAAGGGGGTTTCATAATATTTTTTATAAAACTAATAAAACAAATGTTTAGGTGTTAAAAGTTGGTTTTAAATCATTTATGACGTGCATAATTGAAGGGTCACCTTGTGATCCAAGTATGTAGCATGGTACTAATGCATGGATCCCTAGATCTATGGTGGAGCTCAACCCTTTGGGTAATATCTGAATGTGAGTTGAGGGTATCCTACTTGCAAGTGTTAGTTCGAGTATATACTAACTACAATGATGTTTAAAATGTTATTTAATAAATGCTTGGGCAATGCATGTGTTTGCTAGCTAGCATTTTGAAGGTGTGGACAACCAATGGTTGTGACATTGTATATGGTATTTTCTTTGGATTTTTGAATAACTACCTCTGGGGCAGTGAGTACTCATGGCATAGCATCACCATTGGTTGGTTGATGTGATCTGATATTCTTGGGACCATTATGTCCATGAGGAAAGGATATGGGGAGGAATCCCTATGTGATGTGTATAACCCTTATTTGTTCATTGAAGGATAGGCATATGTATTATATGTTGGTTGGGATGTGGAAAATTTCATGGTAAGTATGTTGTAGCCTCAGCTAACATTTTGGTCCCTCCAGGGTGGGGACCACCGAGACATGCCATCCCAACCCCAACACCCCGACACTTCCATACTATGCACATTTTGAACTTATGGGGAGAAACACCTTGAGTTTATGTGGATTGAGGGGCCATGCCTCCATATGGACCCTACCTCTAATTGGAACATGTCATTATAGATTCACGACACCCTGTGCTAAGTTATCCTAGCACCACGTCATCTTGTTCCTTTGAAACTAGCTTCCCTCTTTAGCTCATGGAATTTTTTCCTTAGGGATGAGTTGCCATATGGGCTCCATCTCGACCAATGGGAACACTCCCTGCCTCTAATTTGTAAGCCTAGCTAGCTCAATGCCCAGTCAATGTTTCTATCCCTTTTCCATGCCAAAAAAAACTCTCTAGGATATGGTCCCCGAGCCACGTGGGTCGGTTGGTCACATCTTGACACCTTCATTGTTTCTGATTGTTACACATCATAACAACGCCATGACATCCTACTACTGGTCACCCCACCCCGTTTCTCATGCACTCTTGAGATTGCTCTGGGGTTGACTCGATGGGTTGGCTAACTAGGTGGGTCCACCCCAACTAATAACAAGACCATCATGCTCATGTGTTTGCCATAGTGGCCCAACTTACATTTCCCCACCTGCTTAGTGCATTGTCAATCAAAAGACTTCTACATGCAGCCTTTGGGACACATCACCCTCCTTTTTGTCAACAATAATAAGGCATAATATTAGGAGCCAAACAATGGATTCCATGGCTAGGTCTTCCCTAAGACCAATCACATCAGTTTATCAAATTGGACTATAAGATTAAGGTCCCTGACTAACTTCATTGTGGCGCTTCTATCTCTGAACTTCGCCATTCAACATAGATTTAGCTATGGTTTGGTTGCAAAGGTTCTACAACCAACATAATATATGTCAACATTTTTTCACAACCTCGATGGTTTTGTAGCCCTTACTAGTGCTACCCCTCCCAAGCTTAAGTTAGCATCAAACATATCGAGTCCTCAAGATTCAAAAGACATCAAGAGGGCCATGAGGAGATCAAAACTCCTCAAAGATCCATGTGCCCAAGCACACCATTAGACTTGCAGTGATCTAGCCAACAACATTGAGGTGATTTTCGAAGACCTCCATGACTGTTGAAAGAACAAGGCTCGGAAGCCTCTAATGTAGAGTCACAAGTTATTATAGGTTAAAAGGGAGACAATCCTCAACATTAACCAAATTCCACATAAACTATAATATGGTTTACAACCAATATACACACATAGGTCCTATCTAATAGGTTTTCTTCATTGTACATGTATTCT
Organism: Pinus taeda; assembly: GCA_000404065.3. NCBI lineage: Eukaryota > Viridiplantae > Streptophyta > Pinopsida > Pinales > Pinaceae > Pinus > Pinus taeda. Next base: position 279,515 of record APFE030458243.1, read on the forward strand.
TTATCACTAGATAGATCATACACCAAGTGTCAATGTAATATTCTTAATCTTGTAGGAAGCTTGTATTATTTTCCATTTTGAAATGTAGAGGTAATTAAATTTTGGAAAGGATTCTTTTATACTATACAAAATACATTGGAGTAGTAAAAAAAACACTTTGTTTAGAAAAATGATTTCAAAGAATGTTTTAAAAGAGTCGAATATCTCTTCATTTTAGCCTTGTTTGTTTAAAGCATTAGAATTTAACTCTTATTTCATGGAAAGTATCATGGATTGATTAGTGATTCTTGAGAATGTACAAAAACTAATTTTTAAGTCAAGGGTTATATAGTTTATATTAATTTCAAGTTGAATGTTTGAGTGACAAGATCCTTCACACTGATTTTTCTTCCACTTCATGCATGTGAGATCCCTTACAATCATTCATGTTCAATAATCATAACATGTTCCTAGAGCCATTGGAATGTAATTTTCTTGTTCTCCACCTGTCCCATCTATGAAATGTGAGTGTATTCAATCAAACCTTAGTACCAAGTTTTATTTATCTGCTACAAATTACCTTGTGTAATCATAACTTCCTTCCACTTATCCTTTGAATTTTTTCCTCAATTTACATGAATGTAATTTTCTTGTTCTCCACTTGTCCCATCTATGAAATGTGAGTGTATTCAATCAAACCTTGGTACCAAGTTTTATTTATCCACTACAAATTACCTTGTGTAATCATAACTTCCTTCCACTTATCCTTTGAATTTTTTCCTCAATTTACATTACTAAATTTCTTCCGCTCAGTTAATCTCTTCCTCCAATTTTAGATCTTTATGAATTGATGTTTACTATGTGAGTTTGAAAATTAGTTTTCTTAATTTCAAGTTTGTATTATCTAGAGATATATTTACTTTCCTTTGGACATCCAATTTTTTAGTTTTTTTTTTTTTTTTATCTTATGATCGTTTTCTTAATTTCAAGTTTGTATTATCTAGAGATATATTTACTTTCCTTTGGACATCCAATTTTTTAGTTTTTTTTATCTTATGATCCCTCCAGATGACTAAACTCTTGACATTATGGGAATGAATGAAACAAGGGAAACTTTTAGGGGCGAAATTTGGCAAATGGATTATTTTTTGACTTAAAAAAAAAAATATTCACCAATTTGGTTAAAAATTTGCTTATTTTTTACATATATATGATTAAATGAATTATATTGGCCAATTTTTTTTACCAATTTTAATAGTAAATTACATATTTTTTTTATTGTATATTGGCCTACATTATATATGCTTGAATTTTCAAACTAGAATAGTTGTCTACAATACTATATATAGCAAAAATATTAAATCCTTAAAAATTATCAATTAAACAATTTTATAATCTAACTTCTATGTCTATATATGTAAGTCCTTTGAATTCAATTCATAAGCTTTTAATAAGCCCCTTATAAAACAAATTTCTACAAGTCCTAGTCAAAGCCACATGACCTTTTCCTATTCAAGGTTTCACAAGACATAATCCTACTAATAGCATTTACTAAAAATAATATAAAAAAGTGCATATTTCAAAGTTGAAATAAACTCAAATAAATAAAACCATAATTTTAGAGTTAATAAAGATTGGATATTTTCAATAAATAGTCCCCTCACATCCCAAAATAATGGTCTCATGTTCCCTACATTTAGTAAGATAATTTTGAGGATGAAGTTGAAAAGACTTATTAGTGAATGGAGTGACAATATATATGTTTGGTGGCTTCTTTTCATTTCAATCATTCCAAACAAAAATAACGAAGACACCTTTTTTTTAATCTTGAAGTGAATAGTAAAGGAAAAATTGTATATGTATCTAATAAATTATTAAGATTGGATGCAAACACAAGTTGTAAGAAGTAGTCAAGTTTCTCTAATACTAAATACTAAATTATGGATCTTCCATATTTCTATACTATTTAAATAATTTTATGTCTTTTATGAAATATTTACTAGCATCAAAATAATGGTTATTATATTATATTAACTTTTGAAAATCTAGGTATGGAAAAAAAAGGTATCATCAACATAGGCAATCAACAAACTATAATATATTTATCATATTTAGGACATGTTATATTTGGGTTAGAAAACATAAATGACCTTTATCATGAATTTTGAAGCATCATTATGCTATTGACATGGAGTGATCTTTTAGTATACACCTAATGAATTTCTCAATAGTCTAAGTAAATAGAAATATATCCTTTTAAACACATTTTGACTTTTTTCTTAATTTGAGGTACATATTATACCATATAGAAATCAACTTTCTTCCAATGTTAAATATTATAATGGTTATGCATACTCAACCAACCTCAATGGCGGAGGAATAAAATATGTAGTGGTTAAACTAATTTATGATTATCGTAGTTCTAACTTAAGTGCATGTCATGTAAACTAACACCAATTCATGAAAATGTGAAAAATGATGTTTGTCGTATCTGAGACTCAAAAAGGTCTCCCACACTTTATATACATCATTTTATTCCGACCGTTATTGATCCGGTTACGCATATCCACGCTCATGCAGCAGCTGAATGCTATGGCAACTCTTAAAAACAAGTCACTAAGCCAATCATTGGCTTAGTGCATGGCAAGATTAACATAAACATTCATGCATGATACCATGACCTATCATGATATGTACATGCATTTTCCGGCAGCTCCGTCACTCCAACTCCGGTAGGCTCCACGGTTCAGCGTAATCAATGCAAAGTTAGTGCGCTCCGATCTAGTGATAGTAATCACGGCATTAATGTTATTCAAATAACGAGCCCATTTGAATTCGAATTCAAATTTGAATTTAAGCACCCAAAATTCAGCGCTAAAACCTCCCCTTGCATGAATCTAAGGCAGCAGGCTTCCTGTCAACCAGAACAGTCGAAATATACGGTATAGATTTTGTAGATCTTCTCTTCACCTTTCTCACGTTGCCAGCCGCTTCTGTTATCAAATTAATTTAGCGTTGAAAAGTGGAAAGGATGTGGGTTGCCTCAGGAACCTTTACAACAACGTAGACAAGCTCCACTGTGTGTTATTGAATACCGAGAAATCCCATTTACTGGAACCAAAGGTTATGTTCGCCCATTTTAGGCACTGTCAATCCTGTTACCTAGGTACATCGCCAGCGAGGGTTTGGGGTCAGTTTATGTTATGTGTCGCACCAGGTTCGACCTGCAGACCTGTGACATTTTATTTCCAACATTTCTACTTTATCACACATGGCCGATTTCCCTGGCGCGCCCTGTAACTACGAATACTATAGAGTTAAGGAGTACCAGAACCTCGGATATGGAGAGGTGGACGCGGGACTTCCGAAAAATGTAGTGGACAAACTTGTGGCGTGGCTGAAGGTCCACTTAATTTCTTCTTTGCATAATCATTTCGGCGAAATTGCCAGGGATGCGATCTCTTCCCCGGGCTTTAATGACAGTGTAAATAATACTGCGAGTTTGTTTTAGATCAAGCGGTTGCTTACATTCCAGAACTGAAAGCAGCCATGTTTATACCTGGAGCAAGGCATCAACTCTTAAATTTGATGAAAGGTATGGTAAAGGAGTCGCTGGCTTTGCTTCTGGTTGGGAGCGGGGAAGACTATACAGAAGCCAAAGCATTCGTGGACCTGTATGTTTCGGATACATATTAGACAGAGAAGAAAGGGTTACGGGGACTGGTAAGGCTAACAGTAACATGTCGTTAGGTTTTCAGAGTAATTGCTGCTACGGGCTGGTGGTTTAAGCGAATGAAAGAGGGCCGAAACAGACTCGCAGATGAATAGTGTACTTTAACTGTACAGAAGCTAATCATCTGTGTTTGTGCATTTGAAGTTAATGGTAGAGGAGCACTGTAACCTGTATGCCCGTATGTGAGTACAAAGATTGTATCTATACATTAGCTATCCATATCTATTTGCTTGTCTCTGGTGACCGAATTTTGGGTCGGTTTCTGCAAATGGGCTACATAGCAATGGTTTCTGTTTTGGTTTTTTTTGTTGGTAATCGGAAAAATTACAAATTTAGGCGGTTGAAATTACTATGTAAATTTGTTGTATGAAAAATTGGTGTGGAAATCCATTGCAGGGAGGCCGCCTTACTCAAAAAAATTATCATCCCATAAGTTAGAAGTACAGTAGAAATCGGATGGAAGGTCAAACTTAATGAAGATTGTTGTGTTTTTAGTGAATACTTAATTGCTAGAAGTAGAAACTTGAAATATTTTTGTTTGAAATTGTAAATATGATGAATGATATATAAAAGATATTTTCAATTTTGTTTAAATTTAGGAAAAAAATATTATAAATATTTTAGTAATCAAATTATTATTGGGAAAAGAATTTTTGTCAAATTAATATCAATTTTTATTATAAAAATTATAAATTCAAATTTTAAACATCAATTTTATACTTAATAAATTTTACTAATCAAATCATTATTCTAAAAATCATTCTTTATTTTATAAATAATTTTTCTTATATCAATTTAATATCTATCCTATATAAAAATCTTAAATTTATATTTTTATTATATTTATCACTATTAAATAATTTTTCCTAAATTAACCCTAACACAACTTCATAGTTCTTGCTTTGATGAAATAATGTCATAGTACTTGCCAAGGAATTTTCACTAATTTCATATAACACATTTTGCCTTAATTTGTAAATTGATAATTTAATTTTGAAGACTAACACTGGATTATGTGGTGATAGACAAATGACTGTGCAGATAATGATGAACAATTCAATTCATTTATCTAAATTAAAATTTAGACGATAATAAAATATTACTCTAATTTGAAGATTGTTTAATAGTTTAAGAAAAATTGAATTTTGCTTTAATTTGAAGGTTTAATATTTTAAGAAAATTTTGATTTTTTTTATGGAAAGGTTGTAATTTAAATAATCTATAAATTTGATTTAAAAATTATAGAAATTTTGATAAGATTTTGATAAAATTTGGTAAGAATTTTTCACTATCAAACTTCAAGATTTTGAGTGTTCCAAAAGTTTTTGCTAGTGCTGAATCCATTTCCACCATCAAAAAACATGATTCAAACATTGCTACTATGAAATATTTTAATTTTTTTTTGGCTAGATTTCAGTTACTTTTGACTATTCTAACAATTCCTCCCCAATACATCCAAAAAAATATAAACTCAAAATTACATCTAAACCTCTTGCAAGTTCAAACTCGTAAAAATGAAATCAAAATAGTAATAAAAAAATTAACCAGAATTAAAATATTATAGTATTTAAAAAAAATTAAACTCCATCCCATAAAAAGTTCAAATACCAATCACATTTCCATTTTAAAGTTGAAACATATAAGAATGAAAATCAAACTACTAAGAGGGATTCAATGAACACCATGCTTGCATATAAATTTCAGCAGAGGTAAATAAAAAATCTCATTTGTTATAAATTTGTCAAATATTAAAAAAAAAGAGGTTAAATTTTGTTTTATTTTTATTTTATGGTTTTATAAATTAGGTGTATTTAAAATTTTAATAGCTAATTATAAAAAACTATTTAGAAAGATGTAATATAATCATGTAGAGTGAATGAATTTAGATTTATTGATTTAACTTGAAAAAAATGGAAATTACAAGTTTTTAATTTGAAACTATATTGTAAGAAAGTTTGGATTAAGATTATTAGTGGTTGTCATAATAGTGTTACATAAGATTTTTTTTTTTTAAGTTTTTTAATTTTAATAAAAACAAAGTTATGTAGACAGATTTACATAAATTCCAATTGGATAACTATGTTGACTAAGTGAGTTTTAGAACTATTGGATAAAGTTGGGGAGAGGGAAATTGCCAATGATTATTACTGTGAAAAGAATTTACATAAATTTCAATTGGGTAACTATGTAGACTAAGTGAGTTTAGAACTATTGGATAAAGTTGGGAGAGGAAAATTGCCAATGATTATTATTGTGAAAAGATGTTGTAGAAAAGTTTGGATTAAGGTTATTTATATATTGGTAGTGGTCATAATATTGTATAAAACATTTTTAGTTTTTTTATTAATAAAAATAACATTTGCAAGTGGTAGTGATCTGATGCATTGTCATAATATTGTATAAAATATTTTTAATTATTATTGAAAATAACATTTGCAAAGGGTAGTGATTTGATGTATTTTTGATGTGCCAATGTTCACAGCCATCATGTTATAATGGATTATGTTTTGAAAATTTGAATGCACAATTAATATCTTTTATTTCTCTTTTAGAAACATTGTTTTTAATAGTAGTTTGGAGCATAGACAAATATGACTCAATTTGGAAGTTCATTCCAAGTATTTGGTTAACTTGTGTTAATAGTTTCAAGTGTAGACAAATATTTTCAAGTTGGGATTTATTTTAAGTATTTAGTTAGTGCACATCTCTTGGTTTGCATTGTATTATATTGAAGCCTTCATTGTTAGGGCTCGCCCACATAAGTTTGGCATCCATTTGCTTTTATTCTATTAAAATTGTGTTCTTGTTCAACTTTCCCTATCTATTTAGAAACAACAGTTCAACCATAGTGAAACTTACAATCTTTGTCTTTAGGTAGGGAGCTCGATGATATCATTTCACTTCTATTTCTGAATATCTAAATGCCTCAATTGGGTTTGTAATCACCAACGTTTGTTTTATCTAAACATGTCACTGTAGATGTTAACGTAGAGCACAATTTGTGTCTCCATTCTAGTTGAGCATAATCTAGGGAAGAAACTATCATAGTTGGTAATACGTAAATACGAATATGTTTCTCATGCATTTTTAATTGGCTACATATTAGCTTTGGGGTAAAAATACAATGTTGATATGCCATTATTTCAACAAATTGACTTTATCAATTTGATTTAAACATTATCATAATCTTTTAAGCATTGTTATATCAAGATCCTTGATAGTCATTGATATACCTACATTTTTTATGTTAAGTATGTTCACGGGTTTATGATTTTTTTCTCCCAATGAAAAATTGTAATTTTACTTTAAAAAGATATAAGATTACATTTTTTAGATGCATATCATTGTACACATTCTCATATACATATGCTAATCAAACAATATAGATGGCTCTAAGCTAGTTATGCTTAGGGAGATTTCCACGCTTCCAAGCTTACATTTTTTTTACAAGTGACAGTGTTATTTTTAAAATACATCATTCTTCTATATAAACATGAAGCAAAAATCTAAGAACTATGTGCCTATAAAAGCCTTCAAAATGATTTTAGACTCGAGCATATTGAGGAAACAATGGGTCAACCTCTATGTATGATCAATGGTAAAATCTGTAGTGTTCTTCTCTTGTTTCGATGAAGTGCTACTACCCAAAATCCAGTTGAATACCTTCTTTACACAGTGTATCTGTAGACTTGTTATGTTCCCTGTAAACATGGAAACAACTAAAATTATCAAAAGTATCTTTGATATGGATAACTTCCTCCAAAGAGGTAAAAAATTTTCATTGTTGTCAGGCTAGGCAGTAACTCCATAAGGCAAAAATGATTCGTGTGTTCTATTCCATCAGGTAGGTCTTTGTTATATACATGAGGGAGAGATTGTTCAGTTCATCTCCCGATGACTGCTCATATTTCTAATTTAATTATTTACATGAATTCACCCAATCACAAGGATTAGGTGTCAACATTCTCCCCCTTAATCTAAAGGGATGTTGGTGAGTCCAAGCATCATTCTGAATCGTTCAAGCTATTCTCTTCGAAGCGCTTTGGTGAAGATGTCTGCAATTTTCTCATTTGTTGAACAATGACGGAGATGGATTGTTTTGGCCTCAACATGATGTCGAATAAGATGATATTTAGTATTGATGTGCTTCGTTCGATCATGGAATTTTGGGTTCTTGGCCAACTTTATTGCAGAGGTATTGTCAATCATGAGTGGAGTTGATTGTACTTGTTTTACCTGGAAATCTTCAAGAATTTTCCTGTGCCACACAATTTCTTTTGTTGCTTCAGCTGCTGCCACGTATTCTGCTTCTGTTGTAGAATCTGCTGGAATTGATTGTTTGCATGATCTCCAGGAGACAGCTCCTGATCCAAGACTCATAACATATCCTAAAGTTGATACCCCAATTTCTTTGTCTCCATTGAAGTCTAAATCAGAGTATCCAATCAAGATGAAGTCGTCCACCTGTGTATACTTCATTCCAAAGTCTTGAGTTCCCTTCAAGTACCTTAGAACTCTTTTTGCAGCAGACCAATGTCCCTCACAAGGCTTTTGCATAAACTTGGAGAGGATTCCAACTTCAAACAAAATGTCTGGTCTGGTAGTAGTTAGGTAGTTGAGACTTCCTACAAGTTGTCTATACTTTGTTGCATCCTCAAATTCTTTTCCTTCAGTAGATGTGAGCTTTAAGTTTTGTTCCATTGGAGTAGTAAGAGGATTTGCACTCTGTCATGCCAAACTTGTTCAACAGATCTCCAATGTATTTCTTTTGAGAAAGAAATATGAACTTTAGATTTTGGGTTACTTCAATGCCAAGATAGTAATGAACATAGCCCAAATTAGTCATTTCAAAACTTTTCCCCAATTCCTTCTTTATGGATGTGTTGTGGCCACCAACAACCCCCCTCCTTATTTAGTGTTAGCAATAACATTAAACAAGTGGGGAACCTTAGTAAAAAATTCAAAAAATTCTTTTTGTATTGCACTCCTTAAAAATATATCGCATCGCGAGAAGAGAGTAAAGCATTTCTTTATGAACACAAAAAATAATGCGAAAAAAGCGACGCGAAATCCATCGCATCGCATACATCAAGAAACGCCCATAAATGAAGATCTTGATAATTCTCCGATGGCAGATATGCGACATCGCATATCGCAACATTGCATAAGCAGCACACAATAGTTTAACATGAAATGTGATCTTGCGATAATTGCGACGCTGCGATGATACAAGCTGCGATCTACGAGATCGCGATCTTGACGAAAATGCGATAACGTGATAATGAAATACAAGTTGCGGGAACCGCCCATTACAAATTTTCCTCGCTCCAACATTCAAGAAAAAATGTCCATAAACCAAAAAATTGAGCGCGCGCCTTAAATGAAATTAATGAACATACGCCAAAGTGTTAATGAAGGACAGTTTTATGTTTTTCGAAGAGTCAGTTCACAATGAGTGACATTATTTTATGCATTCGTAGAGCTTAGAGCTTTTGCGTCAATATTTATTGTTGTGACTCTTTTTCCTTTGCATGAACTGCAGGAATGAAAAACAGGAAACATCTAAGGAAAAAGGGAAAGCATCAATACTTAGAGACAGAGAAGAGATCTCCTCATAAACGAATACTGCATGCAGCGGAACCACAGGTTCCAGAGTATTACTGAATAGATGCTGATATCAATAGGCGATCCAACACTCAGGGTAAAAAGCTCATAAAGAACAACATGTTTACAAAATTCTGAAAACGCTTATGCCCGGAAAAGGAAAAGGCTCTACAGACAAAAAACACACCACAAAGGCCCGAATCAAAGAAGCAAGTCATTCGCAAGTCCGGAAGCCAAGATAGCAAAATCAAAAGAAATTTGAGGGAAATTTGGGATGTTACCAAGTATGTACGCAGTGAAATCACCTGGCAAGAGGATGATCCCCAAAAATATCTTCTAAATTACTAAAAAATAAGTGCCAGCACTTGTCGTTCCTATTTTCTTGACTCAAACAAAAGTGAAAAGCAACCAGTTGACTCTTCTCAGGCAAATGTTGAATGCTCGCAATATCAAGGAGTAAAAGCAGAGATAGTTAGGAATTAGATTCAAGTTTTAGAAATAAGTTTGCTTAGAAAGAGAGCGGTCATTTAAAAAACCGTATCCTAAATTTGTGTAATTAGGTTATTTAGTTAACAGTATTTAAACCCTTCTCATGCATTTAGAGAAGGGTCCAGAAATTTGTCAAAAACTTATCCTCAGAACATGCACTTTTGCACCCTCAGAGGAGGTTTTGATGAATGGAAGGATTGATATTTATTGATATTTGCATTTGATATTTGCTACTAATGTTGCACTTCTGTACTCTTAGTAGATATTAGAACAAGGAGAGATAAATCATTGTTGCTTGAAGCTTATGAGTAGGACCAGTCATAAATGGTACTTTTATCTCTTGATCATTTTTGCTTATATTCTTAAAGCAATATACAGGTTTTAGTTGTTTATATGTTATTACATGAATGTTTGTGTTACCATTTGGCACTTTTGTACGATGGAGCCATTTATTTATGTTTAATGTGTGAATAACTTGTTATGCGATATGTTGTTCACAACTGTTTTGCTTAAATTTTTATGCAAAGTGGTTCATCTTAACTGATTTCTATTCTTATAATTGCTGAATGATCTTTATTACCAGCTATTATTTGAAATCTCTTTAGATCGCATAATAGAAGAATTCAAGGATAATTTTAGGGGCGAATGTTCGCCCTTTGGCGAAATTAAGGGGTTTTAAATTTTTAGTGGGCGAATATTTTATATCACAGTACATTTTTACAAATCACCTCAAATAGCCCACCTTATTTTGAGGGAGAGGGTAGAAAAGATAAATTTAGCCCTTGAAATTAGGAGTTACAACCTTCCATTCGCCCATTTTCAAGAATAGGTTTTATTTAAGTGAATCCATTCGCCCATTTTCAAGAATAGGTTTTGTTTAAGTGAATCCTATGGCCAAATACCATATTTGTAAAAGAGGTGTGGTAAATTAATAAAAATATAAATAAACGAGACGTATGGTAAACAAATAAAACATTTTTTTATAATTACTCCATAAGTCACCTTATATTTACGAACAATCAAAAAATGGGTTATATTTAGGTGAAACCTATGGGCAAAATACTATCGGACAACTACCATGGACTAGATTGTTATTAATACCATGCAGAAGAACCATTATTAACCCTAATATTAGAATTAATAAAAATATGACACATGGTATTGACCCATGGTATTCACCAAAATGGCACATGGTATTGACCCATGGTATTCACCTAGAATGTAGTCTATTTAAATGGGGGAATTAAACTAGCATAGATCCATCTTTACTCTAGATCTACTAACCCCCAAGAGGTATCAAATATCGCGATATGCAAACTAGCATAGAGTGAAAAAATATTTGATCCTCTTGGGGCTTGGTGGATCAAGAATGGATGTTGTAATTTAATGTAGGTTAAACATTTTAGCCCATGGTATTGATAATACCATGTTATTCATTTGAGCATAGACTATTTAAAGGGGAAATTCTATCATCTTAGATCCATCTTAATTCCGGGTCTACTAGTTTATGATAACCCATGGTATTGATAATACCATGGTATTCATTTGAGCATAGACTATTTAAAGGGGAAATTCTATCATCTTAGATCCATCTGAATTCTGTGTCTACCAAGTGCTCAGAGGGATATATAGGTTGGTTTTTATGATAATGAAGATATTAAATAGACTTAGGAAATTATATTGTAAAAACATCTTAAGGTGAATGGTTAAAGCATAGACATTGGACAAGTATATTTGTATACTTCTGTTTAAACTGAAACAAATCCAGGGCTAAAAGGAATGGATTGATTGCACTAGTCATCCTTCTATAACTTTCCAACATATGCTGGAGTAAACAGATTGTAATTTGGGTAATTTTTCTAATTTCAAACAGGAACATACTTATGTATTGGCAGGGTGGTTAAGAGGTCCCTAGAAGTGATGAATTTGAATTTTTCTTGGTTTTATATATAGTATTCGGTTTTTCTCATGCTTTCTGTGAATGACACGGGTGAATTTTATCCTACACCCACTAGGTTATCAATATGTAATTTCGGTAATTTTGATTTCAAAAAATATTTTAAAGAAATGCAATGATTTCATTTGTGTATGCAATAAACACAATATTCTAATGGAATTCTACATTTGTGGTTTACCTATACAGATTCCATGGAGAATTGTTAGTGGTGTGACATTAATTGTCCTGGAGAACTGTTAGTGGTGTGACATTAATTGTCCTCAAGCAGAGGCTTTAGTTTTACTCCTTTTTGGAAGCAAATACTTTCTTCCAACATTTTTGAGTTCCATGAAAAGTTTGAAAGTCCTAATAGTATTCAATTATGGGTTCATGAGAGACATAGTATTCAATTATGGGTTAAAGAGATCCACACTGAATGATCTATCGGCCTTATCTTCACTTAGTTTAAGACTATTCACTTGGAGAGCCTGCATGTGCCCCCACTTCAAGAGCATAGTAAAGTCATGTAGGACTAGAGAAGCTATCTTTAAGCTTTTAGTGTTGATTGGAAAAATGTCTGGGTTCAATAACACCCAGTTGAGCATTAAGCTTCCAATAATGCTAGATTTTAACCTGGAGCACTTTTGTGATTTGGAGGAGATGCCCCCTCGTATTTGTGACACATCTTCAGTTGTGAATTGGACTATTACTAACTGTCATTTCCTTTGAATGTTACCTGATGACTTGGGGAACCTCAACTCTTTAATAATGTTAAGGAAGGAAAGAAAGTACATTACGCTAAGTTCTCTTATGCTTTTCAAGTTTTTCTTGGATATCTACAATGTTTTGGGTAGGAAAGTACATTCTATTAATGAAAATTTGTCTTGATAGAAAGGCCCAATTTCAAATTCTAATGCTTTCAAAAAACATTGTATAACTGTAATGTTTCTAAAAGGAAAGCATATTTTTTCAATTTAAGTATCATGATCCCATATTCCAACTTATTGTTCAGTACCCATTAGGCTTTGTAGCTTTGAATAAATCCATGTCTTTTTATAAGATCCTCTTCCAAATTAAAATGCAGTTTCCTTTTGGAAATAACCACATACAGTGTCTTGATTTTGTTATTGAGAAAATAGAGGTTGTGAAATAAGCCTGTGCCATACAAGGACTTGATTCATTGATTATGTATCAATTATGGCCCTAGATGTAACAATGTCTTGATTTTCTTGCTTGAAAATAGAGGTTATGCTTTACTATTTCACATAATTTCTTACAATCTTTCCATAAGTATTGATTTGTAATCTCAGTCACTGAGGGATGACTGTAATGACAAAGGTAATATTCCATGGTTTGAAGTTTCCCTCTTACTAAATATTTACATATATCACCACAATTTAACTGTTAGTTAAAGGAATTGTATTTGATTTGTAAACAATTCATTGCTTGGTTTATAGATTTTGATTTTTTCCCTTTTTTATTTTTTGCTCAGATTTGGTATGAGACATCTTCCAAGATTTGGGTTCCCTAGTTTCCCCACCATAGTACGAGGTTTAGATGCTATCATTAAATATTCTTGGAACATTACAACTTTTCCAGTAAGTGTGCTTTGAAACATTGTTGTTGCTTTTCCATGGTGTTAATGCAAATAAGCACTACAACTAGTGCCATTATTTAGATCAAGTGCCAAAATCTAGGTGGTCTTGTAATGATGGAATGATTTTTTTATAGCTACTAAGGTTATATGAATTTTTATCTCTTATGTTGTCCTAAGATATTCAAATTCAGAATAAGAATTCAGGTCTCGTTTCCACTGTAGATTGTAGTCAGTTTCTTGAACATAATATATAGTAGATTATCTTTTACTAATCAACTGTGGATGTGATCCCTCGCAGGAAAGAAAATTCAAAGTGACTTTGATTTCACATTGATTTGTCAAAACATCCAAACAGGAAAGGAGATTCAAAGTGACACTATGATGGCCATTATGTCAAGCCAGGTGGTCGCACTCCCTTGATCGTGAGCACGATTGTGATCAAGATGGAAGACTTCATAGTCTAGATTGATTGTTTAGCAGTGATAGTTAGAGGGCTCATTCACAAAAGCTTCTATTTCACTAATCCTTTTTATAGAGTTGTCAGATTCAATTTCCAAAGGTTTTAATTACACTATAGAGTTGAGTTTTGAGAGAGTTGTGATTCACAGTGTTAAGTATAGCCGATATGACACTTGAAAGAAGACAAGCATAGTAGAGGTATCATACTCTATTATAAGCTTACCTGCATATTATAAGGGACTTGGTTGGCTTTTTTATAATTTTATAAACAAGTTCCATGTCGTGGAAATGTGAAAAAAAAAACAGTGATATTGCCACCATGTGGCTCTTGTCATATATGGTTTTATACTTTTTCAAAAAATTCTCTAAGAGTTCACAATGCTAGGATTCA
>APFE030458256.1:0-16222 GCA_000404065.3 Pinus taeda
GTTTAGAGAAGGATTGCTCTTGTTTGGTTTGTTTGTCACTAGAGAGTCTTAGACTCCTAGGGAGGTTAGGTTTGTCCGCAAAAATAACTCTTTCCGCATGACAGAGAGGATGTTACATTGTTGAATATCCATTTATTTCGGGCGAGCAAGAGCTTCCAGCAAATGAACTTAGGAATGGAGTGCCAGATCCAATTCCATAGTGATTGTGCACTGAGATTCCTAGGGTACCTTGCAGTCTAGGTGGAGAAGAGTTCCATGACTATACACTGGAGAGGGCCAGATGCATTGACACTGTAGAGGATGAGAGCCCATACCGATTGGGCAAAAGCACAGCTTACAAAGCGGTGGTCCACATTTTCAGATGCCGATCTACACAAAATGCACCAATGCGGTCCTATAATGCCTCTGTGGGCAAGATTTTCACCTGTCAACACTTTCCAGTGAATAAGTAACCAAGTGAAAAAATTAACCTTGGGGATACCATATGAGTCCCATGCATGCTGCGAGATGGAAAGGTTGAGAACTTGATTTTGTGTGGATTGCAAGGCTGCAAAGCCAAGTGTATGGGTGTAGACTCTTATCTTCCCCCATCTCTAGAGATCCGATGTATGTAAGTTAACTAGTGCCGAGCCCTTCAACTTATCCAAGAGAAGGTGCTTTTGGTGAAGTAAATGTGCTGGCAGGCTGGGGAAGACCCAACCTTCCCAGTTCCCCTGACTGTCCCAAGCAGAAACGTCAGCAAGAATATGCAAGCCATGTTGGGAGAGCCAGTCACGGAGATCAGCTAACTCCACTGTGTGTTCAAGGGGGGAATTGCCCATGATTTTATCTTGCCATATCATAATATTTTCTCCATTTCCAGGCACCCTGTAAAGCTAGTTTTGGAAGGTGGCAAGCCTTTTTCTGCATAGGTTCCAAAGCGGTGTGCCTTTGGGAACATTGTCCACTCAGAGGTTTCTCAATGGGGCTCCTTTGAAGTATTTATTCTGGAGTAGTTTGCTGACTAGATGATGTTTATTGGAGTAGAGCCACCAAAGGATTTGGCCACCTAAGGCAATGTTGGCCAGGCCAGGGTCTTTAATTTGGAGAACTCCTTCCAGCTTTGGCCTTTTCACTGTCTCCCAACTAACTAAGTGAAATTTCCTCTCGTTTCCTTTGCCTCCCTGCCATAGGAAGTTTCTGAGCAGCTATGAAATCTTATTCGTGATTGTCTTTGGAGCCAGGAGGAAGGAGGCTTGATAGATAGGGAGAGAGGAAAGGATAGACTTTATGAGGATTAGCTTGCCAGCGTAGTTGAGCCACTGCCCATCCCAAGCAGCTATCTTGGTCTTGATCTTGCTGATGGCTTCAGTCGAGAGTGAGGCTCAGTTAGCCCCCAGAGTTAAAGACAATCTCAGGTATTGTATTTTGTCCCAGGAGGCATAGCCTAGAAAGCCAAAGATTTTAGCAATTCGGAGTATGGTTTGCTCCTCTGTATTCCAACTGTACATTACACTTTTTATTTTATTAATAAATGCTCCTGAAATTACACAGAAGCTTTGTAGGGTCCCATTGAATTCCTTTGCTATTCATGAGGAAGCTCCTCCCAATAGTAGAGAATCATCTGCGAACAAGGCATGGTTGATTGGTTCTAATCCATTCGTCGGTCGGATGCCCAGGAGAATACCTTTATTTCTTTCTGCTATGAGTTTCCTGCTCAAGGTGTCTACCATTAGTATGTACAGCAAGGGAGATAGTGGGCATCCTTGCCTTATCCCCCTTAAAGCTTGGAAATAAGAGGCAGGTCTACCATTTACCAATGGGACGATCCAAGGTTTGTCAATGCATGCTTTGATCAGGTTCACAAAAGCTAGGCTGAATCCAAAGGATAGGAGAACTTCATAAAGAAATGAAAGTTTTACTTGATCAAAGGCATTGGTCATATCCAACTTGATCAACATCCCTTGCTCCTTCCTCTGATGACTAGAATGCATCGATTCCTAAACAAGTATCACATTATCCAAAATATGTCTTCTTACTACGAACCCTCCTTGACTGGGAGAAATGAGCTTACTTACAAAAGGTTTAATTCTGTTTGTGAGCAATTTAGAAAGAATTTTGTAAGAGACATTACATAGCAAAATGGGTCTAAATCTGTCAAAGGTAGTTGGATTCACTTCTTTGGTTATTAAGGCAAGAAAGGTGGATTTGGTGCTTCCTCCCACTTTTGCCTTTTTTTGAAAAGCCTTTGTCATTCTTAAAAGGTAAGATTTGATGATTCTCCAATAAGCTCTGTAGATGTGTGCTGAGAAACCATCTGGGCCTGGGGCTTTGTCAAGCTCCATGTCCCAAATTACATTACTGATTTCTTCCTCACTGAAGGGCTTCATAAGATTTAAGTTATTCTCCTCATTAACCAAGGAAGGGATCTAGGAGAGGAAGTCATTGGAGATCGCCTCGTCTCTTGTTCCATCCTCTGTATATAACCACAGAAAGTGAGATTCAGTAGCATCTTTAACTTGGGCAAAACCTTTGGCGACTGTCCCATTTGCTAAGGTGATTTCTGAGATGTGATTCCGGGAGATGTGCTTCGGTCACCTGCTTTCAACCATGGCCTTCGGGACTTAAGCCGCCAAAATTCTTCTTCTTTTCTGAAAGATCTAAAAGAAGCAAGTTGGGAAACTTGTTCTTTCTCCAATTCATGCGTGGTTATGTCTTTTCCCTCCATCTCCAATTGTAAATCTACTAACTGTTCGACAGTTTCTTTTCTATATGTGGTGAAGGTGTTGGGAGGCATTTTGACCCACTCTTTCAGATCTACTTTGTTTGCTTTTAATTTTTTCTCCCATACATAACTGGGTGACCCAGTGACCGTGATAGACCAAGCCTTGGCAATAGCTTCCATAAACCCTTCCTGCTCTATCCACAAAGGGCTGAAGTGGAACGGTATAGGCCCCAAGTTTTCTTCCTCATCCAGTTGTAAGAGGATGGGTTTATGGTCCTAGGTGAGCTTTGGTAGGATTCTCGATGATACTATTCTCTTATCCATCAAAAGTGTGCACTACACTAGGAATCTCTTGAGCCGGGCTGAGATGTGTGTTGCCCCTGTTCTATTGTTGTTCCAAGTGTATCTCCCCTTCTTGGGTTTAAGATCAAGAAGATCCCACTGCTGAATTATGTCCTCCAAAAGTGGTAGCAATGGATATCTGCTATTGTTACCCCCTCTTTTTTCTTTTGTGTCAAGAACGATGTTTAAATCTCCTGCGATTACAATGTTCATGGGAGAATAACTATCTACAAAATCGAGAAGTGTTTGCCAACACTCTTTTTCTCAAGGTAAAGAACAAGAACATAAAGATTAAATAGGGCGAGAGTGAGCATACTTGCTTTATGTCGAAGCTTAGTGTAAATCCAATGTTGAGTCTCGAAGGAATTCTCCAGCTGGAACAATTCCTCCATCCAGACCATGGCAAGTCCTCCGGAGGTTCCCCTTGCACTTACGGCCATCCCAACTTTGGTCTTCTAGTTCGTTATACTTAACTCTAGAAGGGATTCCCCTTCAATTTTTGTCTCTTGGAGCATGAGGATCTATGGGGTTTCTATTTTCATGAGATCTTTAATAGTTGTAGCCTTCATGGGGTTCCCCAAGCCTCTACAGTTCCAAGAGACTATACGCATTATTTATTTAGGGTAGTGGAGGAGAGGCCTCCCTTTGGTGGTCGTGCTCTAGTATTTTGACTTATGGACATTTCTAGAGTGGACTGACTTCCTTGCAATTCTTTCCTCTCTACTTCTTCCTCTCTTGCTTCCTTAAGGGATTTCCTCCCTGCCCGCTTTGAGGGCCTTTCAAATGTCTCCTCTTCCGATGAGCCTGTCAATTTCGAGGGTTTCTTTCTTATCATGTCTACATAAGAGGATGGCGAAGAGCCTTTTTCTGGGGAGTTGGTTTAGGCAAGGGAAACCCTTGCATTTCCTTCCTCGATTAATGGGGGATTGGCCTACTGTTATGTGTCACTTTCAATAGAGGGGATTCTTCCTTTGTGCTGAAAGCTGCGAAGGAATTTGAGGGAAGGTCTGTTCTAAGGGGTACTGCCCCTTCTAGCTGTAGCTCTGTGGATGGTACAATGGGTCCCGCTTGAGCCCCTTTCCCTCTCGGTTTGTTGTGCTGCTTTGATGAGGCCATCTTCTACACCATTGTCCATTGATCTCCTTTCATTTTCTCTGCTTCTTCCTCGATTTTGTTTTTACAGCTTCTTGCAAAATGCCCGTATCCATGGCAATGCCTGCAATTCAAAGGCAATTGCTTGTAATCTAGTTCTTGTACGTGAGACCATTCTGCCAGTTTTAGTTTTATGGCTTCTGGAAGCCCAACTTCCAGATCAACCTCGACACAAATTTTGGCACAGGAGTATTTCCCCTTCTTGTCTGCTTTGTCAATGTATTTTCCAAGGGTGTTTCCGATGGTTTCTAATGTCTTCGTACTCCAATAGTGCAAGGGTAAATGAGGGAGGCACACCCAGATAGGGACAAATGAGGGCACATCTTGGGCTAGATCAAA
Source organism: Pinus taeda (assembly GCA_000404065.3). Lineage (NCBI taxonomy): Eukaryota > Viridiplantae > Streptophyta > Pinopsida > Pinales > Pinaceae > Pinus > Pinus taeda. The sequence goes on from APFE030458256.1 coordinate 4,538, forward strand.
GTCTGGTGTCCATTTGTTCAGGTATAGACCCTGGGACCCATGAAGTATGGCTCGTTTCTAAAGATGAGGTTCCTATCTTCAATGCAGTCAAAAATGAAAATGAAATAACCCTTACTGATGAAGTGGCATTTTATTCCTTTTGAAACCAACGGTCTCCAGTTGCATTGCACCCACGATTCTATGGCTCTTGGTGATGGCCATAACCCAATGAATTGGCCGATGAGTCCTCTTTCTGCGATATTCAGGCAGCACAACAGGGTTCTTCAACTGGAAAGGCGACAATCGGGATTGCTTCCGTCTTCTTGACGAACTTTTGTTGGGAGGCTGAAATTGGGCGCTTGTTGCAGTCTCCCACCAACTGCTTGAAGGCCAGGAGCTCTGGAGGGAGTGAGGAAGGAGCCTCAGAGCCTCCCTCTAAAGCCATGGCTATGAGGAGGGTTTGCAGGGGGTGCTCGCAGAGGTAGCAGCGGCACGCAGATTCTGGAGTTGAAGGTAATTTATTAATATAATATTATATAATTATTAATTAAATAATCACGCAAAAGGGTTTTAATAAAAATCTTGGTAATAATTATATCAATGTAGATTCAAAATATATGAATAAATACAACGATTTGATTTTTTTTTTTTTTTTTTGGATTTTGTACTAATTAAACTTGTAATTTTGATAAATCTTTGTCTAAGTTTCACACAAATTTGAAAAAACAGTATAAGTGAAAAATGGTCAAATTGTAGAATAGTGAAGCTAGTTGAAATGTTTTAATTATAAAAAATTCCTTTTGTCAATTACTTAATCTGATATATGCATGTTTTTTTCTTAAACCATATTATATATGTAGTTAAGATGATTTTTTATTTATTTAACATGGGTATTGAAATATTTTATTTATGGACCATATTGTCATATTAAAATGTATTTTCTTTATCTACATATATTTTTTGCTAGCTAATGTGAGCTTTGAGATAACTAGCATGCCTAACATGTGTCTTGAGTAGCCATGAATCAAGAGTATCTATGTCCTCAAAATCACCTTGCAATAGCATTAACATGGTTGGATTTTTTTCCACAGAGTTTTGAAGAGGTGACCTTTACCTTTACACCACAGAGTACCTTAAAACAATACTCTATCATTGTGTACTATACAGTGAGTAAGCTCATTATTAATATATATTTTAAATACATGTAAATATTTTTAAATATGATCAACATTGAATTTATTATTATTATTATTAATATTTTTAAAATGTCATGTCAATTTTATATTAAAAATTGAATGAATTACACATTTCCCTCATATTAAAAACTAACTGATATTTGTACTTTCAATTCTTTTTTCTCTTTGCACTTTTCAATACTTTATTATGGCCAATATTTTTTTTATTTTTTTTACTTTATCTCTATATAAATATATGCATGAAATTGATATTGAAATAATATTAGTTAATATAGATATTCATATGGTTTATTTAATTGTATATTGAAATATTTTTAAAAGTAATTTAAGAAAGTTAAAATATAATATTTTTTGACTTTTAATTACTTTATTTATTTTTATAGTTAGTATAAATGATGTTACTTAACATCTCCCGATCGGGATGAGCAAGGTGGCAATCAGGATAATTAATGTTCGACGGTTTGGCATGCAGGAACAAGCAGGTGAGGGTTAGGTAATGATGAGCACGGTCAAGCGGATCGGGGAAAAGGATATCATCTCAAGGCGAGGAGACGGTAGAGTACCGATGGAGGAGGGTAGATTTGTTAGGGTGTCAGAGAATCGACAGGTGAATGATGGTATGGGAGAAATGGGCAGAGAGGCAGAAAGGGAGGCGAGCCATAAGAGCAAAAGAAGGAGGGGAGGTATAAGGGAGAAGGGTTGGCGAAAAAGAAAGAAAAGAAGGAGTGCATGCAGAAGAATGAGAGAGGGTGGCGAAAAGTTGACGAATACAGCCTGGACAAAGGGAGAAATTAGGAGCCGGAACGAGAGAACAGGGACGTAGGGAAGGAAACCAAGGCGAAAGGAAAGAATGGCTGAGGGAAGCAGCATGAACGCAGGAAGATGGATGAGGAGCAAGGCAGAGGAAGGGAATCAGGGCCGGGGGACCGAGATGTCAAGGGTAAAGGCGTAATGGAGAGGGATACAGAGAAGATATTTATCCTAGTTTATGATGACTCAGAGAATGAGAGTGACGAATTCGACGCGGATAAGGAGAAAGGTGAACCAGTGAATGAAAGGTTCGGAGGGAACGGGAAGTCAGTGGGGAACAAGACTATGAAGAGAGGAAGAGAGGATGTCGGGGGTAACCAGGACTAGGAGGACAGAGAGGATAGTGCGAGACGGGCAAGGGCACGAGGTCAACGAGGCAGGGGAGGTCAGAGGAGACGGGGAGGAGCTAAAGAAAGAAGCGGGCGAGGACGAAGGTGCAGAGAAGGAACGGTGGAAGCCGGAGAGGCCACCGCATCATGGACAATCAGGAAGGGGAGGAAAACGATAGGGAGGAAAGTGCAGGAAGTTGAGAGGGCTTACTGCAAGAAGACCAATCCAAAAATCAGAAGGATAATTGAGCATCTGGAAGAGGAGGCAATACAGGCTCAGTCGGAGGAGGAAATGGAGGATTGGGTGTATCTTCTTCCGGATCCGGGTCATACACGTGGCCGAATGACCTTATATAAAAAATCTATGCACGTATACTGGGTAATGAAGAGGCTTCTAGCCAAGGCTATGGAACAGGTAGCCATGGAAATGGCAGAATTATCCTAAGGGATCCCAAATCTGAAAAAGGAGCTGAGGAACATACAAATCACCTTGCTCATGCAGGATAAGAGGCTAGAAGAAATTCAGCAACAACTACAGGAGAGCGGATTGGGAATCAAGAAGGAGAAGGAGCAGCAGGAAGATGCAGGGAACCAGTAAAGAAAAGGCATGTTTTTTGGAGGTTTTTATAAAGTCTCGTTCTAGTTACAGTTAGTTATTGTAGGACTTTTGTTCAATCTTATATGCAGACAAAAAATAGTTTTAATAGATATAAGGCTGATGTATATAAAGCTTGGAAAGATAGACTGAGAACTTATTATTTTTGGCTGGCTATTAAAAACTTCAGGTGGTCAAGAAACCCGGTTTCCCCTCGAGGCGGGTTGAGATCACCACAATCATGTAGTGGTTTCAATTTATGGTAATAGAAAAAAGGGTCTCTCCTAAGCTTACAAAAAAAAAAAAATTGATGTTACTTAACATGGACATACAAATATTTCATTTATATCTAAAAGTGCAGAGTGAAATATTTTTTATGGCATCTCCTTCATATGTGTGCTTGTAAAAGTAGGATTATCAGGCATATTCATTTTTCAATTTTTTACAATTATAATTGAAATTTTTTATTTTATTTTTTGTTTTAAAAATGACATGTTTTAACTCTATATTAAAACAAAATCACCCATCAGCCTCATACTACATTGTAGAATGCACTTCTTAGTGCAATAGCATATTCATATTTTTACATCCCAATATGAGGGTGTTGTGTGATTTTGTTTGTGTTCAATGAGGAGTTGACATGTGTCCATTTTTAAAATAAAAATAAAATATTTTTTAATTATTAAAAACAATTTTGGCTAAATAAAAAATAATAATATATATCTATTTGGTATGAAGGAGATGTGGTAAAAATATTTCACTTTCACTCTCAATATCCATGTGAAGTAACCTATGGTGTAGTCTAACTTATAGAAGAAATAGTATTTTCACCATAATTCAACTATACAATCTCAAGCAAGACTCTAATATTTTCTTCTTTAAGATACACTTTTTAGTGCATAAATGGATTCAACGCCCTCAAAAATGTATGAGACACTCAAATTCTACAAATTAAACAACTTAAACTCAAGTTTTTAAAACTCTATGCTAGATTTCGGTTAAAATTAAACATAAAAATACACTTAGAAAAGGCCATTTCTTCTATATTTTAAATTTTGACTGTGAGAAACATATGTAAATATTATATTTTTTAAGAATGTTTCAATATAACAACTAAATAGACTATACTAACTAATTTATTTCAAATTAGTTTCAGATATATGTATATAGAGGGTGAAAAAATTCAATTACTTCTTAATACGAATAATAAGATTTTTGATGTATAATTCATTCAATTCTTAGTATAAAATTAATATGCTGCGTTTAACAAATATCACTGATGGTTTAATATTCAATATGCATCATATATACAATATTTCAATACACACAGTGAAGTAAAATATTTCCATGTTTATTCTATATATGTGTGTGTGGGGCTCATGGGTAGGCTTAAACAAAAACTATGTATATATTATATAAATCAATTCAAAATAAAATTTATGGTTGAAAAAATTCAATTAGTTTCATTATTCTACATTTTGACCATTTTTTAGGTATATTTTTTAAACATTTTTTTGGGAAATGTAGAAAGGATTTGTTAGAATTACAAGTATTACCTATGTAGTCTAAGCAATCCAAGTGGAGAAGGGAATTTTCAAGACACTAAATTGATTTATGTATGAAAAAATGCAATCTAAACAATGAAAAATGATATATATCCATTTGAACCACATATTTATTAGGTGGCAAGGGCAACCAAATCTCTAGAGCTACAAACATTGTTTCAAGTTTTTCACTCTAAAATAATTTTTCATTTCAAAATTTTCATCCCCCACTTGCTATATCTATGGTTAATATGAATCTATATTGGTTATTCTAATAATATTGTTATGATTATTATTATCATTAGACCCTAAATTATGTATTATAAGGAAGCATAGAAATTATTACTTTTATAATATATTATTGAGTAATATTCTTGTTTTATAATGATAATTGGAAGCTAATATTCTTACTAATAATAAGTTATTAATAAAATGCATTGATATTATTAAAGAATATATCCACTTTGTCACTCAGCTTGATGGCCCTATGGCCCTAAGTTCCCTTCCCACTGTGCATTACAGATGCATGGTTCCTTTCACTTCTACTCACTTTCGCCCCCTTTCTAATCTTGGCCTCATCTTCCTTTTGTTCAGCTTCTTCTCAGCACTTCCCGAATACATTCCCTCTATCTTTTCCTCTTTATGCCGAGTCTCACTTTTGGCGTTGATTTATGCTTTTTGGAACATGTTTTCCTCGTCGGATGGTCAACCATGACTAATCCTCCCCTTGATAATTCCCCTTTGGCTCAAGAAATTGCTACCATAAGTTCCCTTCTGACTATTGGGTCCAATTTCCATAAAGTGCCTCCATCTTGAATAGTTAAGAAACCTGATGACACTCCAAAGGTTGAAGCCTTTGCCTCTCATACCAGATCACATGTGCTCCAACCATTTGAATGGGCTTGATGGGTTAATTCATGGGTCTATCACCCTCTCCCTTGATTGTTCAAATGTGGATTGAAAATAACTGGAAACCCTTAATCAAAGGTGAAATTGCTTCCTCCTTTTATGGGAAATTGTTTTTCACCTTTTTCTTCATAAAAAGTTGGACAGGTGCTAGATCTTTAGGAGAGTGTCATATTTCATGGGCCCAAAGGCCTCTACCTTCATCATTGGAGCCTTAACTTCAACCCTGGTTGTGATATTCCCACCTCTATCCCTGTTAGGGTAAACCTCCCCTTCCTTCACCTCCATTGCTCGAATGATGATACCTTCAAATGCATTAGAATTGTTTTTGGCAAATACATTGATTGTGTGGAGCCTCATGAGGGGATTTTATCCTATGCTCACATATGTGTGCAAGTTGATCTCAATAAAGGGATCCCCACTGTGATTTATCTCTTCCTTGACAATTAGTCCCATATTCAAGAAGTTGATTATGACCATATCCCATTAAAATGTAAAGTCTATCTTGAATATGGGCACTTTGCCAGAAATTTTCCTAAAATGCAAGAAGATAAAGAAAAAGAAGGAGATCTTGGTAGCAATAGAAACAAGAAAGAAGAGATAAGGCCCTAATAAACAATGGCCTCCCGCCAAGTTGAGTAGGAAAAGAAAATCCAACAAGTAAAATGACCTTCTTCTCTAAAGAACAAATCTCTTGATAGTAATGAAGGGTCAAGCAAATTAGGGAATCGATAAGGAAATGAGAAAAGGTTTGAAGCCCTATCCACTTTAATGGAAAAAGGGGGGACCAAACATCATGAAATCTAAGAACCATGCATGCAACTTCAGCAACCATCCCAGCCATATTTTCAGCTAGAACCCATGAACGAGCTCAGATCTAGTGCAGATACATATAGTAATTCAGAGGAACACTCAAATGAAGAAGAGGCATTCCTCTCTCTAAGAGAAATTGCAGCTACTTCTGTATTTTCTATTTGAGCAGAAGAAAAATAAGAAGCAAATAAAGAAAAAGTGTTTAAATGTGATTTTCACATTTGAGGAACGAAAACCAAAAGGGAAGTCAGCATTGAAAATACTAAAAAATTGAAGGATTTAGGCCACCAACATACCATCCCTCGTCAACTCGAAGAACATAATAAGAAAGAAATCAAGAAAGGACTTGGAGAAGCCCCTCCTAAAGGGGTAGCCCAATTTAAGAGTAAGTAATTACCATAGTCTCTTGGAATTGTAGGGGCCTCAGATATGAAAAAATAATGGTTGCAGTAAAATCTCTCATCAAAACAAAAAAATCCTTAGTGGCCCTTCTTCAAGAGAGAAAATTGGAAGAGTGATAGATCTTAGCAAGGCATAGCAAGATCTAGAACAAAAATGAAATATCCTTTATCAACTCTAGGGGATCCTTAGGAGGATTATGCACTCTGTGGGATCCTAATTAACTTCAACTTCTAAAATCCTTCAAGACAACTCACTTTCTTGCTATTTCTTTCTAGATCCTCGTATCAAACAAATTATGTTCTATCATCAATGTATATATTCCAATTTGTTTCAAAGAAAAAAATACTACTATAAATCCCTCATGGGCCTTAAATTCTCTTAATATGGCTCCAATTTCATATTTGGAGGGAACTAAATTCTACCTACCATAATAGAGAGAAAAAAGGGGCATTCATTACCTGCGATCATTTCCAAGAGAATATGGAGGACTTTATAAGCCACCTCCATTTGTTAGAAATCAAACCTCCAAGATTTCTCTATACCTTGAATAATAAAATACATGGCCTAAGTGATATTGCTACAAGACTAGATTGCTTCCTAGCCTCTTATGGTTTCTTGACCCTTAATATTTACCTTCACTCCTCCATCCTCTCCTATAATGGCTCAAACCATTTCCCTATTAAGAGAATCTCTCCTCCTGGGCTAATTATGGCCCAATTCCCTTTTGATATTCCTCTCTCTAGTCCTTGTCACCAAAATTTCATGACTTATTTGCCTCCTAATGACTCCCTTGGGTAAAGGAAAAACTGATTCATATCTGAGATCCAAAATTAAAATACTTGAAAGGAGAATCAAGTTATGGCTAGGAGAATCCAAGTCTGACTCGAAAGAAACTATCCAAGATACTGAACATAAAATTGAGCAAATCCAATCTTTTATTAAAAATTAGGCAACCACAAAGGAAATATTATTTTAGGAAAATAACACCTTTGCAAAATATCATTCACTGCTAAATGAATAAGAAGATTAATAGAGGTTGAAATCCCATATAATATGGCTTCAAAAGAGTGATAGAAACACCAAATGCTTTCACAAGTAAGTTAAAAACTAGGAAAGAAAACATAATATCAAAGAAGTACAAGTATAGGGGCTCAAAATTAACAACTTTCTTAATGTCAAAAAGGAATCCACTATTTATTTTAGTGATTTGTATATGAATATTTATCCACCCTCAAAATAATATGAATCCTATATTCTTGAACAAATTCTGATGTTCATCACATAAGATTTGAATCTCCAACCAACTACTCCACCCACAGAGGAAGAAATAAATAAGGTTGTCTTCTCCTTCCAACATGATAAACCCCCTAATCTAGATGGATTTTTCACTCATATCAACACTATTCAAATGTTATCAAGACAGATATGTGTGGAATGGTCAGATACTCCTTAAAGTATATTTGCATTGGAAAAGGTATAAATTCATCTTTTCTGGCTCTAATTCCAAAAGAATCTAATCCCTCTTCTTTTGATAGATATTTCCCAATCTATATCTGCAATGTTTCATATAAAATTATCTCCAAGGTACTTGTGTATCATCTAAAAAAATTATTTCCTTATATTATACCATAAAACCAAGGAGGCTTTGTCCCTTGGAGATAGATCATAGCTAACATTATCCTTGCTCAAGAGGTTGTTGACTCCAAGTAGACAAGGGGTGATCAAGGTATGCTTAATAAACTTGACCTGGCTAATACTTTTGATAAATTAAGGAAAACATTCTAACTTAATGTTATGAAGAAGATGGGATTCCATGCAAAAATAATCTATAGATCACTCTCTATATCAACTCCCCTTGGATAACCCCCTTGATGAATGTTCGAGTTGCAAAATATTTCAAAGCCTCTCAGGGCCTCCATCAATGCTTCCCTTTATCCCCATTTTTATACAGCATCATGGAAGATGCTTTAAGTAGCCACTATATTTTGAACATAGCAATGGTTGCCTCCCTGATCTTACATGTGTTCCAAATGTCAAAAGTGCCAACCACTATCAATTCATTGATAACACCATCCACTTGGGTGGAGCTTCTATGACCATTTCCAAGAGATTCAATTTTTTTCTAGACATATTTGTCTCAACTTTAGGAGCTTTAGCCAATGCAACCAAGTCCCAAATATTTTCTTGGAACATATATAGTTTCAAATAAAATAAAATTGGAGATATTCTTGGCTTCAAGTGTATGGGGATCCCCATCTACTTTAAATTTCATTCTCCTCAAGCATGGCATAATTCTATGGTTAAATAAAAAATAAGTTGGATGCATGGGGAGCCAGATGGATAAATTTTATAGGTTGCATCATCCTCATAAAGGTAATTTTATCAACCATCCCCTTGTATCATTTTTTGGCACTCATTGCTTTGTAATATGCTCTCCATCACTTTAGATTCTATATTAGAAAATTCTTGTGGGAAGAAAGCAAATCTTTACTAAAAATTATCATTTGGTAAAATGGACTAATGTGCATGCTTCAAAGCTTCATGGAGGAATTGGTATCTCATATCCAATTCTAATGAATAAGGTGATAGGAGTTAAGCTACTCTGGAAGCTTAAATTTACTTGTATACTTGTATACTATAAATTTGTTTCTTAAACCTCAACGGGACATGTGTAACATTTTTCCTTGTTTTTTTTTAACAAGTTTCTCTGGAGGCACCTTATCATCCAAGAAGGTTATACAAGGAGCTACTCCCAGAGCTCTATCATGGTTTTCCATCTAGCCCATTGGTTTTTTCTGGGTATGTGAAAGATATTTCTTCTAAAAATGCTACAAGAAACAACTCTTGAAGCCTAGGGTATGAATCAATGAGTTTTGTCGCTCCTGCTTATTTGATTTACCTATCATAGGGTGTATACCTACATTCTTTAAGATGTAACATCTGAGTTCAATTCTTGGAGTCGTTTCTTTCTTAACTAGCTTTCTGGGTATGCAACTAGGTTTGCCCCTCTATTGGAAGCATTTGTCGATGTATATATGTTACAACTTTTAGCAAAGGTTTTAATATTGAAGGTTCCCTTTTAGAGGGTTTTCCAGATTTTACTGTGTAACTTTGTTTGGATATAAAGTTGCTTGAATTGTATCGAAGAGGGTCCTAAAAGCCCGGATTGAACTCATTTCTCCTTCAATTACAAGTTATCCATAGTTCGGTTTTATCTTTCATTGTTTTCGTAAATTGTATGTATCAAATAGCATTTTTCTTTAAAAATATTTTTGATAACTTGGTGATTCTGTCTCGTATTATTGAGTTTACTGTTATGGGGTTTGACCTGTGTTTTATCTCTACTGTGCAATACATTTTGTGTTTACTATAAGAAGTTTTGGCCTACATTCTATGTTTCATGTTATCTTATTTGAGTTGGCTATATGTAGTCGTGGCTCTTATCCTCTGGAGCTATAGTTCATTTTGAGATTTGTCTTTTATTTAGATTCCTCTCCTCCAGCGAACCACCGTCTATTTAAAAATAGTTAATGTAAATATTTTTGTTTAGGTTAAATGTTCTCAACAATTATTTGGTTTGGGTAGAAATGTTTTGGCCAAAGGTTCGATTCCTTGTTCTTTACAACATTACTCTAGATTGGAGCGAATTTACTAGAAATAACCAGTCCTTTTTAAGCTTCTCCTACGAACACCATGATACCCCTGTTTAATAGGTTCAAAGTTTATCTAGAAATTTTCCATTCTTTATTTCCTACCTTTTCACTTAAAGAGTTTTCATGGTAATCACTTTCAGTTTCATGCTTCTAAGAATTTAGAATTATTACTACAGTTTCAGAGAGTTTTATTTTGCTTAATTGCAATATAAACACAGTTTACATCTTGTGGCTACAGGCCAACATACTTATCCAACTCAAGCAATAACATTCTTCAACTTTATTTGCAACCTTAATATCACATCAAAATAAATACAGAAGTTTTAATACTTATATGGATTCTAGTTTTTTGACCATTGTCGACTGTTTGAAGTCACAACAATAATCTACTAGATTTTCCTCCCAACCTTGAGACTTGCCTTTAGGTCCAAGCCTCCCCCTATGTAAGGCTCCATCCTAGGGTCCTCTAACAGAACTAAATTCTCTAATTTCAAATACAATAAAATAGGAAATAATTTATTTCTAACTAAACATTTAATTGATGATAATTTACCATTAAAATTTATTTCCTACAATTAAATAGTGAGCATTTCATTTCAATCACTTACATGAGTAATCTATAAATAGAGGAATACATATTCTGATAGCATGGTTGAGATTCCCCTAAGCTCCTGATCCTGTTGGGATGCTCCTCTTAACTATCGACTGGATTTACCTCCTAGCCAACGAGGAAGTATTTCCTAGCCTAGGAAACCTCCACAGGTTCCCTAGCCCTCTGAGCCCAAGTCCAACAAGATGTAGTGTGTCCAAGATAAACAATATTCTTATTCTCTCCCTTCTCTCTTCCCCACCTTACTCTCAAAACAAATCCTCCAAAACCACAACCAAACCAAAACCAAAAGCAAGACCAAGGATCCCCTCTCCTCCCATCATCCTTCCCCTTTTATGCCCCCTTCTCTTCTCCACCTCAACCACCTCTCATTAATGTCATAACTACCCCCTCATCATTACATTTGACTTATCTTCTACCAAGTAAATTTGAGAGGACATTTTGGAGATGAGATATGAATATATAATTTAGTAATTAATTGGAGAGGACCATGTCTTCTCCCAAGTAAATTTGAGAGGACACTTTGGGGATGAGATATGAATATACAATTTGGTAATTAATTGGAGAGGACCATGTCTTCTCCCAAGTAAATTTGAGAGGAAATTTTGGGGATGAGATATGAATATATGATTTGGTAATTAATTGGAGAGGACCATGTCTTCTACCAAGTAAATTTGAGAGGACATTTTGGAGATGAGATATGAATATATAATTTAGTAATTAATTGGAGAGGACCATGTCTTCTCCCAAGTAAATTTGAGAGGACACTTTGGGGATGAGATATGAATATACAATTTGGTAATTAATTGGAGAGGACCATGTCTTCTCCCAAGTAAATTTGAGAGGAA
>APFE030458258.1:4273-23316 GCA_000404065.3 Pinus taeda
TTTTTTAAGATGAAACTCGCGCCTTTTGACCTTTACAGGGGTACGCACCCATCCCTTGACTTACAGAGCGTACAAGTACGCAGGTACAATGAGTTTGGGATGCGTACACGCAGGCAAGGTAAGAGAACCTGCGTACCCAGAGATAAACATGTTTTTAAGTGACTTTCTCTCTTTTTGAAGTTTGACATGAAGAGCAGAGGTATGAGGCTTGACAAGAGGATAATATGACTATTGATGGAGCCATATTAACTGCAGATAGTCATGGTGACAAATTTCAGTGTAACACTCCTCATCCCATTCCTCTCCCTCTGGTAGTGGGAGGTCTGGATCCCGCATGAAATTGGTCCCCACGTATGGCCAATCCTCTACCATGATCAGCTGATGGCGAAGCCATATGAAGAATTCGGGCCGCCAAGACATCTCCTGGCCCCCTCCTCCTCTGGGCATCAATGCTGCCCAGCAAGCCATCCTAAGCTCTCGTGGCAATGGATCAGCCACTACAGCTCCCTGGATCTAGAAAAGCGGTAATCGTTCCAAGAAGAACGACACCACAATTGAGCCATACGCGAACTGTTTCACTCCTCCGTGCTTACAATTTGTAAGCTGCCTTTTGATGTTGGTAGTCACCGCTGTAGCCCAGTCAAAGATGGTGGGGCTGAGGCATTCTGTCGCTAGTAACAGATGATTCTTACTCGCCTCATGGGGCGCCTGTACCCCAACTGCACGCGTGATGGTGAAAAATATCGCCTTAAGAACCAAGTCCTGGATGGTAGTGATAACCACCTTGGCACTGTTTCTCCCAAATTGTGCCTCTGGAGACACTCGGGCCTTCACTTCACCTACCTTCTCTCCGGAAGGTCTACTTCCAGTCAAAATAGGGCTCGCCCCTCTTCGTGAAAACCCAGTAATGAAATACACATCAGACACCTCCAGCTCTAAGGTTTGGTCCCGTAAGCGAAATACTTGGTCATCCACATCCCAAGCATCAATTATGAACTGCAATAACTCAGGCTGAGCTCGCATATAAGATGTGAGGAAGAACTTCTTGAGACCATAGTCCCTCAAAGCGTTCATACATCCCTCATCCTCGATGGCCAAGGCGTCCACGACATCATGTTCCCGTTCTTTCCATTCCACCACCATTTTTGCTTGTTTCCTACACCCACAAGGATGAATAAATCGTTATTAAAACACTGGTAAGTTTACAAACCGGACAAATTTCAAATGCAATGGGAAATTCCATGTAAAAAAATAGGTCGTGTGGCTAGCGTGACTGTTTCTAAAACAGACGCGCTAATAGCGCGACCCCTTTAGGCAAATCACCCCATTAGCGTGGGTCCGTGCCGGATACCCGCGCTAATGGGGCGCGACCCTAAATTTTAAATTCCTCCTTGCAGAGGCTCAATCAGGGGAAAAAATTCATAAAAATGGGTATGGAAATGAAGCTAAGGGAAATGCCTCTTACCTGGAGCCGACGAAATCTCGAATGGTTGCACGGATTGGCTGTAATCACCACCTGAAGTTCGCTCTCCAAACAGACCACTACTACTATTCAAGAGGTAAAAAGTAAAAGTAATTTTATTTTTTACATTTTCACCATATTTATAGAATTTTTGACTTATTTTTAGGTTTAAAAAGGTTATTTTTTTAATATTTTAATATATTTTTGGTCGAGAATGGATTTTACTCTTGCTTCTTGTGCAACGACAGGTATTTTACGCAACTTCGATGGTGAAACGAGTTGTATTTTATACTTTTTCGGACTTGGTAAATACATGAAAAAGTCACTATGGAGTCATCTTTCAACTCTTTTCTGACTCGCTAAACATGAAAAGATTGCCGAGTTGTTCCTCTTGACTCATTAAACATAAATAAGAGGCGGTCGTCTTTAAACTCCTTTCCGACCGTATAAAAAATGAAAAGATCGTCAGGCCTTTGTCGTTTCAGGTTCATTAATGGTAATGAAACGACGTGATATCGATCGCTTTTTTACTTTTTCTAGTCGGTGTCGCTACTTACGAAAAGTACTCCTCGGTCGTAATGGCCGGGCGGTTCTTTCGAGCATGGTTTTATACTTTTTCGGGCTCGAGAGACACAACTTTACGAAAAAGGACACCCCTGGAGTTTACTTTTTGCTGTATTTTCAAACTCTCTAAACATGAAAAGAAACCGAGTTTTTCCTTTGTCAGACTCATTAAAACTTTAATGACATCGGGTTTCGTCGTGATGACACCTCTCAAGCATATGTTATCCCTGTCAAGCTTGCCATCCAAAAATAACCGGGGTACTCACCAAAAATGGTGGGGGAATAAAGGAATCATAATCATCCTTGTGTCGGTAGTATGTCGCTCTTGAACATGGCACTTGTCTGCATTCGTGTCTGGGTGGGGACATATCATCTTGTTTCACACTTGCCTCCATGGGTTTGGGTTATCCTTTTTGACCATTCATCTTCTCATCGTCTTGTCGTTATGACCCCTGATCATTTGACATCAAATACTGCCAAATCCACTGTTGTGAAGCCGATATGTTCAAGAGAAGTTGAACTCTGCAAAATACTCAACCTCCCTCTGATATCTCACACAAAACATGTCATCCACCTCTGTCTCGTGTCGATGATGTGGGAAACATTATGGCCCACCTTCGATCAAGATCACTTCCTGTCGACCTCAGCTCATTCTCCAGGAAGATGACCTAGAGAATCCCTTCAGGTGCCTTAGAGACTACATGCCTCAATGGCAGGTTCTTCGTATTCGACGCGAGGTTTTCACCATTGGCCTCTGAAAGAATGATTGTACAGGTGTTCGACACCGGCTCATTGATTCACACGCCATGGATTGTACCTATAGTACCTTGAGGACCATCTTCATTATTGGTGGTACCTCTCGCATCTGTTAATAGTTTTCATTATTGACTGGTAATCAGACGACATTCATGCATGTTTGACTTTGACTCCTGTATTCGCATGCTTGAACTTGTACTGTGTTCGGGTCGAGTTGGAGCGCAAGATCCCAGATTGTGTATCTTGAGATCCGGGTTGCATTTTGTGGATTCTTGTAATCACTACATGACTCATTCATTGGATGGCTGCAACCATGCCTGAGTCCATTCATTGATCCGCATCGGATGGCTGCGTCCATACCTGGGATCCAGTTTTTATATACTCTGTTACGGATGGCTGCGCCCATACCACATATATCATGTACTTGAGATATCAGTTGTATTTCTTTATGCAGGTTCTCTGGCAGCTGTGTTTTCAGTCACACATGTTCTTGTAAAGCATTTCACCCATCTCTCTCTTGGGCCTCACGCTTTAGGGGGCATTTTTTACACATTAATTTGTCACCGTTTGTCACCGTCCCTGTTACCCCTCTCCTGCACCTTGGAGGACTCATTCCGGGACTTGTGAGAAGTGATAAGACTTGAAACCACTTGCATCATTCCCCTATGAATATGAGCTTCACATGCCCTGAAGACATCTCCTGTAGCTTGCCCATAAAAATAGCCCTTTTTACATTAGTGCGGGTTCACTGTGTTCTTCCCGTGTCAATGGGGAAAATCCTCCAAAGAGGGCGCGCTAGTTAGCACTCTGTCCCAGAGTCGCAATCGCGCCAACCTATTTGGGAAATTTTTTTAACAAATCAACTTCCGAAAGTTCTCTCCAACTCATTCACCAACTAAATCTATGTTAGGTGAGGATGGTTTGGCTTCGAATCTCCTTGAATGGGAAGTAGTTTTCCACCCTTCCATGGAAGTTTCCAAGTGATGAAGCCAAATCCATGTTTGTTGTGACTGATCTTATCTTTTCCTCTTTCATCTATAAAATCTTGTCTCCATGCCTTAGGCAAGCTAGTGGTGGTAATACTGGTGCTGAAAGGAAGATATCAAGAGGTTAGAGTTGCAAGAGCCTTCTTTATGTCCATAAGGCTTAACCTAAGTGAGGAGATCTTGTAACTAAAGAGAGAGAGGCTTGTTCCCCATCCCTTCAAGCTTTGCAAGACTTGTGTAGCTGAGCACCCAGCCAAAGGAGGACTTGACGTCAGGACTATGGTTATATTCTCCTTTGTTGATTATTAATAATAGATGACTATCATTATGGTTCCACTCTCATTGTCTTTGTAATGATTGATGTTGAGTTATATCCTTCCTGACTGATGTATAATTGCATTTATTAGATTTCACGCTTGTGTTTGTGTCGTTCGCTTTTTGTGCATGTGTCCATTCACGGAGACCGTGGAGGACTGTGACTGGCCAAAGCAAAGAAGCGAAGGCGACGTCTCTTCTACGAACAATAGCATTGGAATCCAAGTAGGTCTTCATCACCTACCTTTTATTTTCAATTAGGGACTTGCGTGGTAGCATTGTTTGATTGTTACTAGACCCGTTATGGGCTAGTAGGGATCGCCTCTATCCGTAGAGGGGATTTACCTCTCCAACAAGGGTGTATATATAACCAAGAGGTAATGCTTCACCTTCCTTGTGTCTCTTCAACTACCCCATGATTGTTTGACTTCCTATGACTTTTAGAATTTACATGACTCTTCATATTCTGAATGTGTCCTTTGGACTTCCACTTTACATTACATTTTGAATAGATAATTACATAATCCACATTAATGATGTGGCATATGATGACTCGTGGTAGGACATGACATGAAATTGATGACATGGAATGCATGATGATGTGGCAGTCCCAAGTTGTCCTTCTTGCTACTTCTTTCTTTCTGTATTCAACAATAGATGTGCAATGCTTCATCTTCATGAGATATATGCTTTGTTCTTCATATCCACCCTCCAAATGGTTGAGAATCTGATAGAGTCTTCATGTGGTCCTTATCTTTGATCTTTTGTTGTAATCTAGTGTTCCTTTGTCTTCTCGCTTGATGATAATCTTATCTCTTCAGCTCCATATGTGTCTTCTATCATGTCCTCCTTCTCCATCTCCTTCTTAATAATATTTCCATAGCATGATAGAGTTCCTGCATTCACAATCCACTCATGACAAGAATGATTCAGTCTGATAAACCCTTAGTCTAAGATGTTGCATAGTGATCCATTGACTGAGCCAGAACAAGGTGGCAGGCTAAGGGAGAGGTGCGGTGACTATGCAATTGAGTAGCTTAGGAAGTCAAGGGTCAGGCTTGAACATTGAGACTGCACAATGCACAATTCGAGCTTGGACTAAAGAACAATATTGCACAGTTTTGGGAGTCAGTAAGCGAGGCTGAGGGGTTTTTCACTGTTTCATCCAACTGCGTAGTTCTCGAAGGAAGAGGAGGCCATGTGACTACACCATTGGAAACTTAGAAGATCAATGGTCAGGCTTGAGGTATGAGACTATGCAATGCATAGTTCAGGCCATGCTAGAGGGCATGATTGCAATGTTTTGGAGGCCAAGGCCTAGGCTTGAGCACTGAAATTGCGAAATGTGTAGTACTGGAAGGACAGGAGGCCAGGTGAAATCGCAATTACATAGTTCAAGAGCTCAAGACTAAGGCTTGAGGACTGAGATTTCACAATGTCTAGTGCTAGCTTGGCTAAAGGGAAATATTGCATAGTTCTAGGACTTAGAGGCTTGGCTTGAGTACTGAGTTTGCGAAATGCGTAGTTCTAGGAGGTAGATACTATGCATTGTAAATTTCCAAGAGACAATGTTACTGCTTGAGGAATGAGACTACGTAGTGTACATTTCAGAAGGGCTAGATGAAGCTGAGTAGCCCCGATTGGGAGTTTTTCCAATTTTGACTAAGTGTTGGATCAGTGAGAGGAAGTTGAATAAAATCAGGAATTTAACATGATCACACACTTATTTCACTTAACTACACAACATGTAACACTCAGAACACATGAACAACATACTTTCCTTAATGCAACAACATTGAGACAGCCCATTCCAAGTGTGACACTAAAGATGCACTTTGCAACGACAATGACGACACTTGTGCGACAATGCATGAAACTTTGGAAATGAGTGTGAAACATGTCTACAAGATAATAACAACTCATTATCAAAAATATTTCCCCTTGAAACAAACCAAAATTCCACTTTACATGATCAACAACTATTCGCATGCCAAAAGACAACACTTGCTGTATGAAAATAAAAGTGCGAACAAAACTTGTGATATGCGAATGACGATGAAAAAGACACTAAATAAAGGGAAATGAAGTGAAATTGATGGCCGAAAAATGAAAATGACACTCGTGAAAACAAAGGTGTGTGAAGCAACGATTTACAAAATTCACTGAAATAGGAGTACAAATGCAGCTAGAAGTGAGAAATTGTCGATGTCAACGTGCATTGACTGTCAACATGAATTGGACATCACACATGCATAGTAGTTGATGGAACATGCTATGCATGTTCAAGATTGCATAAAATAATGCACTCATCCACTTGTTACAAACTAAGCATGTGTGAGTAAGTGACTTCGACATCTAGTGAAAATAATTATGCAATTACCCCTCATTATTCCTTCTTCAAAATCTTTGTCATGCCCTTAGAGATAATTATATTCCCAGGTTTCCCTGTGATGGCCCTTAATTCAATTTCCTTTCCTTCCGAGAAAAATTTCAAGAAAATTTCTTGAAAACTAAAAGTTATCATCCCCAAAGATTACAACCATTGAAATCCTAATACAACATCTGCACCACCCATGAGAATGGAATGAATTTGAATATTCAATAAATATTCCCTCATGGTTAGATTAATATTATAATACTTCCTGTTAGCTTCCTGCTGCAGCAGGTTATTCATATTTCATGATTGACATTTTACAGGCCAAATATGTCATACTTTGCATGCTGCAATGCTCCATATTTGTTTAACAGTCTTTAAGCGAAGAAGGCTACTCCAAGTTCATTCAATTGCCTTCCAAATTTTTTGAAAGTTATCCCGATATCGCCAATTTTCAATAAAGGGAGGTCCAAACAGCTTAATCTTGGTCTCCCTAGGTTTAAATTTCCTGTTTTAGAATATAGAGAAAGTAAATCTGTCCAAACCGCTTAATCTTGGCAGATTCTTAGATAGGTAGAGAAGTAGAGGAGCCCAACAGCTTAATCTGGGCCCTTGGAAGAAATAAGGGTAGTATGTAGATAGGAAAGCATCAAAAGAAAAATGAATAATGGGTTTGCAAGTCTAAGTGCACCCAAAACAAAAGAAGAAAAATGCTAGGTAAGTAGGCTGGGTAGGTAGTTCTGAGGTTGTTGAATCCTAATTGCTGATCAGTTCCAGACTTTCAGGTGTCATCACATTTAGGACACAATCAGCAGGCAATTCTATGTGAGAAACTCAAAAGAGGTATAACTAACTCCTCTTCTCTGCTTTCCCCAAACATTAACTAACTTCCCCAAAAGAGGTCAAGATCTGCTTGACACCTCTTAAGTCCCATCATTTTCATAACACTAGCTTGAGTAAATATTTTCTTTACTCAAAGTTGTTCCATACTTTCTCTAAAGCTTGGTTCTACCCCCCCTTGTAACAGCCTAAGGTCTCCTAAACTTAGCTCTTTCTTACCACCTCCATATTAACCACTAACATTATTATTTAGCTCCCTATATTTTCCCATCCCCCTACTAATATTAAATAAATCTTCCCCTACGTAATATCCCTCCCCCTAGTTGAAAAATAACCATAAGTACCCTCGGGAATTGCTCAGTTTACCTGAAACTTAGCAAGAACCCTTAACCTTCAAACCATCTTCCAGATACAATGGACTCCTTCCAGAATATAAAATCCCTCTGAGGTAATCGGACCCCTTCCGAAACCTCAAATGCCCTTCGCACCCACCTACTTGCTCTTTCCGCCCAAAACTTACACTCCGCAGAACCTCAAAGCCAAATTGCATCGCAAGATCGCACTTTCCTCTCCATGCAAGTTATGACCCATCCGTCACCACCCGACGCGATATCACGATATCGGCGGTCGGCGGTCACAAGCGCCAAATGCCCAACTCAAGCACCCTCCGTTCCCCGCCGATGCGATATTGCGATTGCATCGGAGCTAGTTCATCGCATTACCTCCAGTATCAGCACCTCACCATGTCATTCTGTACCAGGGACCCACCACAGCTGATTTCATCCGCCGTACAGCCGACGTCAGTAGCTAGAAAGCCGAAACTTCGTGCAGGAAGAAAAATCGCACTTTGGAGCTCCAGAACAAGAAACAGAGGCAATTTACGATGCACGATTAGCGCGAAGCGCTAATCACGCATTGCTACGGGAAATAGGCCGTTTCGAGGAATCTTTTGATTTCTTAGCCCATTGTGCGCCGAAAAGCCCGAAAATCGTCCGATCGTGCCAAAGTGATCTGGTTTAAAGACAACAGCAGATCAATGATAGAGTTTAAAGTGTATCAGATCAAATCATCAGGCATCAAGCGTGTCAAAGAGTATCAGTCGATGGCGGAAGCCATCAATGTAGTGGTAAAGAGTATCAGTAAAAATCTTGAGCAACGGCGAGAAGTAGGAGAACATTTAATACCTTCCAGCAGATTCAAAGAAAGAAGGCGAAGCCACTTGAAGCCCTCAAATCATAATTATTGCACATTTAACTCACACCAGAGTAGAGCTACAGTTCCCAAAGCAAAATCATTCCAGCAGCACCGCATCTAGCCCCCAAGGACCACAGTGTCACCTTTTCTGATTCAGCTGCCCTTGGCGCAGTCAAAAAGATTTACTTGCATTTAATTCCAGCAACACTTAGATTTTTGAAGAGTTTTCTAGCAGACCTGTTTAGGTCAGTTGTAATGAATGCCTTTCTGATATTTTGCTTATAAATACCACCCTGAACAATGTTGTGAGGGGTTGGCTGGTTGGTAGTAGTTGGTTAGTCTCCTTTCCAGCAATTTCTCCGAGCAGAGACTCGCACCGTAACTGTTATAATTTCCATAATCAAAGATTGCTGAAAGCATGGATTGCGAAACTACTTGATGTTTTCTCTTGGCCAAGGAATGATTGCGGAATCCCTGTGCTTCCACATGATTCAATAAGTGTTTCTCTCCTCTGTTTACTTTTATGTTTTTTACCACTGTTCCGCCTTCTAAATTGTAGGAAAAAAGAATAGCTTAAGATTTGTTTCACTACACCTTAAGTTCAATTTCTGCATTTCTTGATGTTTTCTTCAGAAATAGCTATGAGCATGTATACTTAAATGATCTTGTTTACGCTGTTTCTTTCACATATGAATGCATGTTTAGGAATTCTTGATTGCTCCTAGATCCCATTCATCCATTTCTCCTCTTTTTCAACATGATGAAATGATTCTCCTTTTCCTTTCATCCTTGATTTTCATTCCGTACTTTCAATAGATTGATAATTGTATCCTGTGTGGCTATCCCGCTCCGTATCCCCTTGAGAAAACGCTGCAAGCCTCAATCTGTGACTCCATGCCCAATGGTTCGAAACTTATCACACCTTACCTTGCCTCTTTGTTCGAGAATCCTACCTTCCATCCAATCACAAAAAACACTCCCTTGAAGCCAGAAAGCTAGCCTAAAATCATCAACAAAAGTTGAAACATAAAGAGAGAGCCCTCTCCGATTACAGGTGGGCTAGAACCTGCAATCCAAAGATTGGTTTGTGGTTACCTCGGCCATATCCCTATTAGGAGCCTAGGGACAACTTGAGTGATAACATAATGGCGACTCCACTGGGGACCTCCTCATATAAATTAATGAAACCAGTCTGCAGCTCTACAGAGGAAGAAACCGACTTGTGAAAGGATCGGTCGACCTGTGTTGTTTCGTTTTTAGAAATTTTCCAAAATATATTAGAAGCTGGCTCCTAAGAAGCAAACGCGTAATACACGATCAAATCCTGACCCAAACAACCCACCTGTCGTTGAAAATCCAAATTTAATTCCCAAAATCATCAGAAAACAAAAACAAAAAGATTGCCAAACGCCTGTTAGTCCTGAAACAGTTCAGGCAATTGTTGTATCGACCCCTGTCAAAGTTTTATTCCGGTCAACCCCGAGTTCCCCTGGCTCATCACCCCCTTCTCCAAGTAGCTCCGCCACGCCTCTATCCCTTATCCCTACTACCTCTACTACTCCTTCTTCCCTTGTTATTCCTATAATCCCCGTCGCTTTAGGTGTTCCGCTCATCCCCGTCATCATGGCCAGATATGCACCATTACAATTACCTGCTAATCCTGGGGCTATGCCTCAGGACTACCAATCGAAAATCACTTATTTCGATGGCACAACCTCCGGCACCGCCCTACAACATACAAAGAAAATGCAGGATTATTTTGAGAGTTATGAGATAGATGATGAGAGTGTAAGAATGAAGATCTTTGTCCAAAGTTTGACCGGTGATGTCAGAACCTGGTTTAAGGCACTTCCACCTAATTCTATACTAAACCCGGAAGCCTTATACCAAACATTCATTAACATATGGGAGAAAAAGAAGGATCCCCTGCACATACTATCCGAGTATGATACTATCAAGAGAGGACCTGGGGAAGCTGTTCTGGATTACTGTGCCAGATTTAACAATGTTTACAATGCAATACCACCGAATTTAAGACCTCCACCCGACCTCGCATTATACAAATTCCCGGATGGCTTCGATGCCGAGATGGCGTATCAATTAAGGGAAAGAGCCCCTCAAAGCCTCGCAGAAATGCAGGACGTTGCAGTGAGCATGGAAGAAAATCTAATCGCTAAAAGAAACAGAACCAGAACTGATAGAAGAACCACTTTCAAAGAAGAACCCTCCTCTTTCGAGCAGAAGCTAGATGTGGTCGTTAGTACCATGAACAGGCTGGGAGACATATTAGACAATGTTGAGAGAAAAAATTCATGGGAAGGTCAACAGCCCAATGCCACAAGGAACCCAAACTTCAGAAAGACCCAAAACTTGAACGTAGGTAGGGCCAGTCAGGACCACGACATTAGGCCTCCTTTCCAAGAAAACTATGCCGAGGCATCTACATCCACTGAGCCCACGGATGGGACCCTAATGAACCTAGTTGATTCAGAAAACGAACAGCAAACCTTCCTCACGGAAGAAAACCAACAATACCTTGATACAAAACAATTTCGCACCAAATCGAGTGAGTCCTTTGACTTTAAACAAGGATATGACACTGCTATATACGAGGTACATAAGCAATACAAACTAAGAACATAGAACTATCGATTTCCTTCCACCTAGCAAAACAAACGATAGCAAACAACACAACAAAGCTAAAGGGAAGAGCACTAACAGTCAATCAGCTGACAGCCCTGTTCCAAATCCTCATCAGGTTATTGTGGAGGATGTAACAGATACACATGGTTCTATTGAGCAGCCTCCGCCCACGTCCCATCCAGAAAAAGATCTAAAGAGCATTCCCGAGCATCTTCCCAAAACAGAGATACCACAAACGGTCATACACCGTGATACTGACGCTCCAAAAGAAAATATAGAGAGTATGCCTGAAAAAGAAAAGTTCACCACTGTCAATGCCCGCAACCCAGTGGAAAAACCGTTCAGTTTAGAAACAGAAATTGGAAAACTCAAGATCTCCATTCCTCTCTCAGAATTGGCTAAGCATGATGTATATAGACAACAAATTCAAAAATCACTTCAATTGTCGGAAGTTAGGGATGATGTAAACATTTTAGATGATACCCTTGAACTACTGTTCGGACCAGAAGTTGACGGAAAAACAACATACGGACCTGTTCCAGCTTTCTATGTCAGCCTGCACATACACGATAAGATATTGCACAATGCTATGTTTGACTCAGGTGCCTCACATAACCTCATGCCCAAAGCTATAATGGAAAGGTTGAATCTCGATGTCACCAGACCCTACAAAGATCTATATTTGTTTGATTCAAGTCAGGTCAAATGCCTAGGCCTAATCAAAGACCTTTGTGTCTCCCTAGTCCAATTCCCCAACAAGACAATCTTAATGGATGTAGTAGTTGCTGACATTCCCACAAAATATGGTATGCTTCTATCCAGATTGTGGGGAGCAAAATTGCAAGGATCCCTTCAACTCGACCTCTCTTACGCCACCATATCTGTCTTTGGGAAACCAAAGAGACTTTATAGAGAAACATTAATGAAGTATGTGGTAAGTAGCGAGGAGAAACCCCAAAATTTTCCAATTTACTCAATCCATTCTGATATGGATTCTTTTATTTTGTTTAATGATAACACAAGCCCTCCAACTCATGACAAGTCGTCATCTCTGGAGCAAGGAACCAATGTCGATGAGAGATCAGTTGCCAATACCCATGAAATTGTCTCAACAGCCAAGGCAACCAATGTAGGGCAAGAAGAAAATCCCGAAACAGAAATCACCAGCTCATCCGCTCCACATACCACTCGAATCCCCAATACACACCTTGGACGAGAAGCCACATGGTATTTAGAGTTTGATGGTTCAGTTAACAAGTTAGGAGCAGGGGCTGGAGTGTGGATTTACAATACTCACGAGAATCGCGCATGAGGCCATGCCTATAGACTCAATTTTAGATGTACAAACAATATGGCAGAGTACGAAGCTCTTCTCTTAGGTCTCAAGTTGCTCAAAACCCTGGGAGCTACCACCATTTCCATCATAGGTGATTAGGATCTGATCATACAACAGATAAAGGGAAAATTTGTCGCTAATGATAGTAGAATGAGAGCTTACAGAACCACTGCCAGCGAATTGCTTAGCACCTTCAGTGAATTTGAGCTGGCCAAAATTGCACGAGATCATAATATTCATGCCCATAGCCTAGCCACCTTCGCTAGCACATGTAGGCTTCCCTTTGAACCAAGTCACCACTTCACTGCTGAAATAAAACACATACCTTTAGTCCCTAACAATGTCGAGAATTGGAAGGTATTCCAAGATGATGCCCAGATTAACAATTTTTTGACTCTGGAGGACGAATTCTCTAACACAAACATTGACATGGATGAGATAGCTGAATCACAACAATTAGCAGAAGAAAAACACTTGACTCTAACAGCTGCCATAGCTAAACAAATCCTAAGCCCAACTATTTTTGACAGTACAAACATAGGGAAACTGAAACAACTTTGTTCACATGAGGCAGCCAAAGTAAAAGACGAGTTTATTGACCTAAAAGGAAATGTTCTGCCTGCCGGCCTTACTCCATTGGAAGACATGTTTGATGACAACGATGTGGCCAAAAAACCAAAGATGGAACCTTTGAATGCTGCCATAGACAAACACAACATAGGAATAACAGAACATCCCAGAATGATTAAACTATCCAAAAATCTGCCTCCTGACCAAAAACCGAAATACGTGGATTCGTTCAAAGAATTTCAAGATGTATTTTCCTGGATTTATGAGGACTTAAAGTCCTATGACACTTCAGTAATCCAACATACCATTCCCCTAAAACCAAATCAGAAACCGTTCAAACAAAAACTTAGAAGAATCAACCCCATGCTTCTTCCTTTGATCGAAAAAGAAATAAAAAGAATGTTTGAAGCGGGTGTCATTGCGCCCATTAGATTCTCGGAATGGGTGTCTAACCTAGTTCCCACCAGAAAGAAAACAGGAGAGATAAGACTGTCTGTAGACTTGAGAAATTTAAACCAAGTCTCTCTAAAAGACCACTACCCGTTGCCCAAAATGGATCATATCTTGCAAAGAGTAGTGGGTTCCTCTAGGATCTCTCTACTAGATGGATTCTCAGGATTTAACCAAATCCTTGTTCACCCAGACGATCAAGACAAAACAACTTTTACCACACCCTGGGGAACGTTCAAGTATGTTAAGATGCCTTTTGGGCTGAAAAACGCCGACGCTACCTTTCAAAGGGCAATGGATATTGCATTTGCCAGGGAGATACACGATTTCCTTGTAGTTTATCTGGATGACCTGACCCCATTCTCCAAATCCGATCGAGAGCACCTTAAGCACTTAAGGAAAATTTTCATCACATGTAGGAAATACGACACTTCCTTGAACCCTAAAAAGTCTCTGTTTGCCCTGGAGGAAGGCAAGCTTTTAGGGCATATAATATCAAAAGATGGGATCAGAATTGACCAAGAAAGAATTCAAGCTATCCTCCAAATCCCTTACCCAAGAAACACAAAAGAATTGCAAGAATTCCTCGGAAATATCAACTTCCTGAGGAGATTTATCCAAAATTTGGCCGAGCTAGTAAGGCTACTAAGCAACATGCTAAAAAAGGACACCAAGGTAAGATGGTCTCTTGAGGCCAAGCAAGCTTTCGAGAGTATAAAAACTGCCCTGACTCAAACACCTGTCCTCACCAGTCCTGAATTTGACAAAGACTTTATCATTTTTTCCTTCACATCAGAACACACTATAGCCGCGGTCCTTCTGCAGAAAGATGACCAGGGCAATGAGAAACCAATTGCTTTCTTCAGCCGAGCTTTGAGAGACGCACCCCTAAAATTTCAGATTATGGAGAAGCAAGCCTACGCCCTGGTCAAAGCCATCAAAGACTTCATAATTTACATCCTGTACTCCCATGTGATCGCATATGTCCCTAATGCTGTTGTAAAGGATATACTAACTCAAGAAGGACTGGAAGGCAGAAGAGGCAAATGGATTGCTAGCATCCTTGAATACGACATTGAGATAAAGCCCACCAAGCTCATAAAAGGACAAAGGCTAGCCAAGCTAATGTCTGAAACAAACTTCTAAGCATTAGACATGAATCAACTGGACGATGAACCGGAGCTGGCGACTCCACAGATCAGTGAAACCTAAATACAGTCCCCCTTGGTACGCTGACATTTGCTTTGTATTGTTAAACCTGTGTGCTCCCCTAGGATTGTCCAGAACCAAGAAAAGATTTTTAAGGATGAAATCATCAAACTTCTGTGTCATAGATGGTGCTTTGTTTTGGAAAAATTATGAAGGTGTCTTGCTTAAATGTTTAACTATAAATGAAACTAACAGCATCATGAAAGAATTTCATGCAGGTGACTGCGGAGGACACTTATATTGGAAATCCATGACTGACAAGATCTTACGAGCTGGTTATTACTGGCCTTCTTTATTTGCAGATGTGAAGAAGTTTACTGCCTCATGCCACAAATGCCAAATCTTTGAAGGAAAAAGAAAACTATTGCCTTTGCCCCTAAAGCCCGTTTCAACCGAGAAACCTTTTCAACAATGGGGTCTTGACTTCATTGGAGAAATCCATCCCTCTTCATCAGGCCAACACAAGTGGATTCTAACAGCCACCGACTATTTCACCAAATGGATTGAAGCCATCCCGTGTAGGAAAGCCAGTGACTCCACCATTATCCAATTCCTTGAGAGCAACATCCTTTCTAGATTTGGCTGCCCGAAGAAAATTATTACCGACAACGCTGCTGCTTTCAAATCTAAAAAAGTCATTAACTTTTGCCACAAATACCACATTACCTTAGGTCACTCCACAGCTTATTACCCGCAAGGTAATGGCTTGGCCGAGTCATCCAACAAGAGCCTCATCAATATCATAAAAAAGATGCTAGAAGAAAACGAAAAGAACTGGCACAAAAAGCTCACATATGCTCTATGGGCAGACAGACTGTCCACCACAAAATCCATCGGGATGAGCCCCTTTGAACTTGTATATGGCATGGAAGCCAAGTTTCCTTCATCTTTGGGCATACCTACTATCAAACTATTGCAAGAAATTCAGGCTGAACCAAATGACATGCAGAGAAGAGTTAATCAGACCATTCACCTTCAGCAAACCAGAGAACAAGTTTTCAACAGAGCTCAGGTTCTACAGGAAAAACTCAAGAAAATGTTTGATAAGAAGACTAAAGCAGAAGATTTCTGGGTGGGCAACAAAGTTCTAAGATGGGATGCACGAAGAGAAGATAAGGGCAAACACGCAAAATTCGATTTTCTGTGGAAAGGTCCATACATTATCAGCGCTGTGCAAGGCAATAACACCTATTTTCTCAAAGCTCTAGATGATAGCACAACTGAAGAAGGCCCGGTCAATGGCTGGATGTTGAAGCACTACAATGATCCTCCTACTTGAAAGGAGTAGATGGTGGTTGGTTTGTGCATAGTTGTGTATATCAATTTTTTGTTCTTTTTTTGCAAGAATTTATAATGCTGAAGCACGCAGAAGAAAGCAGGTGGCGCTTTACAGTTTAACAGCAACAACTAAAGACTAAGGCATTCTGACCTGCTGTTCTTGGCTTCTCACAAGGAGAAGCCATCCCCAAGTGGAGCCACTATTAGCTTCCTGCTGCAGCAGGTTATTCATATTTCATGATTGACATTTTACAGGCCAATTATGTCATACCTTTGCATGCTGCAATGCTCCATATTTGTTTTAACAGCTCTAAGCGCAAAAGGCTACTCCAAGTTCATTCAATTGGCCTTCCAAAAATTTTTGGGAAAAGCATTCCCGGTATGCCATTTTCAGTAAGGGAGGTCCAAATGCTTAATGCTTTGTCTCCCTAGCTGTTTAATTTCCGTGTTTTAGAATACGAGAATGTAATTCATCCAAACAGCTTAATCTGGCAGAAATTCTTAGATAGGTAGAGAAGCAGAGGAGCCCAACAGCTTAATCTGGGCCCTTGGAAGAAATAAGGGTAGTATGTAGATAGGAAAGCATTAAAATAAAAATGAATGATGGGTTTGCAAGTCTAAGTGCACCCAAAACAAAAGAAGAAAAAATGCTAGGTAAGTAGGCTGGGTAGGTAGTTCTGAGGTTGCTGAATCCTAATTGCTGATCAGTTCCAGACTTTCAGGTGTCATCACATTCAGGACATAATCAGCAGGCAATTCTATGTGAGAAACTCAAAAGAGGTATAACTAACTCCCCTTCTCTGCTTTCCCCAAACATTAACTAACTTCCCCAAAAGAGGTCAAGATCTGCTTGACACCTCTTAAGTCCCATCATTTTCATAACACTAGCTTGAGTAAAGATTTGCTTTACTCAAAGTTGTTCCATACTTTCTCTAAAGCTTGGTTCTACCCCCCCTTGTAACAGCCTAAGGTCTCCTGAACTTAGCGCGTTCTTACCACCTCCATATTAACCACTAACATTATTATTTAGCTCCCTATATTTTCCCATCCCCCTACTAATATTAAATAAATCTTCCCCTATGTAATATCCCTCCCCCTGGTTGAAAAATAACCATAAGTACCCCCGGGAATTGCTCAGTTTACCTGAAACTTAGCAAGAACCCTTAACCTTCAAACCATCTTCCAGATACAATGGACTCCTTCCAGAATATAAAATCCCTCTGAGGTAATCGGAACCCTTCCGAAACCTCAAATGCCCTTCGCACCCACCTACTTTCTCTTTCCGCCCAAAACTTACACTCCGTAGAACCTCAAATCTAGATCGCATCGCAAGATCGCACTTTCCTCTCCATGCAAGTTATGACCCATCCGTCACCACCCGATGTGATATCACGATATCGGCGGTCGGCAGTCACAAGCGCCAAATGCCCAACTCAAGCACCCTCCGTTCCCCGCCGATGCGATATTGCGATCGCATCGGAGCTAGTTCATCGCATTACCTCCAGTATCAGCACCTCACCATGTCATTCTGTACCAGGGACCCACCACAGCTGATGTCATCTGCCGTACAACCGACGTCATGCTGACGTCAACAGCCAGAAAGCCGAAACTTTGCGCAGGAAGAAAAATCGCACTTTGGAGCTCCAGAACAAGAAACAGAGGAAATTTGCGATGCACGATTAGCGCGAAGCGCTAATCGCGCATCGCTGCGGGAAATAGGCCGTTTCGAGGAATCTTTTGATTTCTTAGCCCGTTGTGCGCCGAAAAGCCCGAAAATCGCCTGATCGTGCCAAAGTGATCCGGTTTAAAGACAACAACAGATCAATGACAGAGTTTAAAGTGTATCAGATCAAATCATCAGGCATCAAGCGTGTCAAAGAGTATCAATCGACGGCGGAAGCCATCAATGTAGCAGCAAAGAGTATCAGTAAAAATCTTGAGCAGCGGCTCGAAGCAGGAGAACATTTAATACCTTCTAGCAGATTCAAAGAAAGAAGGCGAAACCACTTGAAGCCCTCAAATCATAATTATTGCACATTTAACTCACATCAGAGCAGAGCTACAGTTCCCAAAGCACAATCATTCCAGCAGCACCACATCTAGGCCCCAAGGGCCACAGTGTCACCTTTTCTGATTCAGCTGCCCCTGGCGCAACCAAAAAGATTTACTTGCATTTAATTCCAGCAACACTTAGATTTTTGAAGAGTTTTCTAGCAGACCTGTTTAGGTCAGTTGTAATGAATGCCTTTCCGATATTTTTCTTACAAATACCACCCTGAACAATGTTGTGAGGGGTTGGTTGGTTGGTAGTAGTTGGTTAGTCTCCTTTCCAGCAATTTCTCCGAGCAGAGACTCGCACCGTAACTGTGATAATTTCCATAATCAAATATTGCTGAAAGCATGGATTGCGAAACTACTTGATGTTTTCTCTTGGCCAAGGAATTATTGCGGAATTCCTGTGCTTCCACATGATTCAATAAGTGTTTCTCTCCTCTGTTTAATTTTATGTTTTTTACCACTGTTCCGCCTTCTAAATTGCAGGAAAAAAGAATAGCTTAAGATTTGTTTCACTACACCTTAAGTTCAATTTCTGCATTTCTTGATGTTTTCTTCAGAAATAGCTATGAGCATGTATACTTAAATGATCTTGTTTACGCTGTTTCTTTCACATACGAATGCATGTTTAGGAATTCTTAATTGCTCCTGGATCCCATTCATCCATTTCTCCTCTTTTTCAGCATGATGAAATGATTCTCCTTTGCCTTTCATCCCTGATTTTCATTCCGTACTTTCAGCAATTTGATAATTGTATCCTGTGTGGCTATCCCGCTCTGTATCCCCTTGTGACCAAGAAAACGCAAGCAAACCTCAATCCGTGACTCCATGCCCAATGGTTCGAAACTTATCACACCTTACCTTACCTCTTTGTTCGAGAATCCTACCTCCCATCCAATCACAAACAGAACTCCCTTGAAGCCAGAAAGCTAGCCTAAAATCATCAACAAAACTTGAATCATAAAGAGAGAGCCCTCTCTGATTGCAGGTGGGCTAGAGCCTGCAATCCAA